>JZKD02S1415196.1:155097-165659 GCA_000966675.3 Picea glauca
AATCAACAGATCGTATGACCCTAGGGGTAATACATTAAGGTTTTCTTGGGTGGGAAATTTTCCCAACATTAAATGGCAGGCTGGTATGGACTCTACCACCTTTCTTTTGGTGTCAGTGGCTAGCTGTACCAACCATGGTTTAGTTTGTTTCTGTGGCTGTAGCTTACACTTATCCACAGCTCTAGGGGATATATAACTTAGATTTGAACCAGGGTCAATCAAAGCAGACACTAGGTGGTTGAAAATCATACCTTCTATTTCCACCACTAAAGCTTGGTGGTCAGCTTGGTCATTATCCAAGGCTGCATAGATCTGTGGCACGCTCCTTTCCACATCATTGACCATGGTAGCTTCCTGCATGTTATAAATTTTTCGATTGCTCTGTTGTCGAAGTGGACAGTCTCTCCAGAGATGATCTCTTCTGCAATCCCAGCATTCCAAAGGTTTTCTCTTTGGGTTATCAGTATTTAATGGTATGGGCCTAGAAGTTTTATTTCCATCCGTCGAAGGAAAGTTCTGCTGGAGTACACTCCGGGTTGGGAAGTTCATTCTGTGGTTCTTATTGTATTTTTTGAATCTCGAGGATTTGCTCCCTTTCTTCTGAAATTTTGAACCATTCTTTTGTTTCCAGTCTCCACGAGACTCTGCCCGATGTCCATATTGTTCATGACAATATGTTGCCTTTCGTATAGTATCTTCTAAGGTCTTTGGTTAGTCAAATTCAATTCGGTTTCGGTATTCCTTGGGAAGCCCGCTAATGAAGCATTGTGCCTTCTCCTTCTCTACTTTGATGTAGGGTACATACCTTAGTAAGTCAAGGAATTTGTTGACATACTCTTCCATAGTAAGTTGTCCCAATTTGAGTTCATAGAACTCTTTAGCCTTCTCGTCGAAATACCTTTCCGACAAATACTTCTTCCGGAAGTACTTCTCGAACCATTTCCAAGACAGGTCCTCCTCGCAGACCCCTTTCATATTCTTAAGGTCTTCCCACCATATGGAAGCCTTTCCGTTCAGATTGAAAGTGGCCACTCGAGCCTTCAAATTCTCTGAAAAGTCATGGACTCGGAAATATTTCTTCAGTCCAAGTAGCTAAGCCTTAGCTTCCTCTCCCTTCTTTATTTCGTCGTCGAAGGAGGGAGGTTTGGCCTTTTAAAATTCTTCAAATTTATGACTCTTGGAAGTCTTTTGCTTCTTCTGTTTCTTTTGAGAATAGGAACTGGTCCTGCTGCTAGAAGAACCTTTTGAATCAACGGCTTCTTTCTCAGTGGAGTCATCTGGTACTGGTCCTTTACCTCTGGGGTGGACCTTTCTTGACGTGCTTCTCTCAGTATGGCCACTGACACGACCACGACTCTGCATCTCAGGTTCATGTTGCATTTGCCATTGTAGGTTAGATATACTCTGCAGTAGAACTGCATTAATTTTGGTTTGCTTTTCTTGTTCTTTCATCATCCTTTCGTTATCGGCCTTGCAGCTCTGTAATTCGACCATGAGACTCCTCACCGTCTCAGCTAAGTCTGGAGGGGTTCCTATCGCTCTCCTTTCATCAGACTCCTTGTCTCTGTTGTGGGAGCCTTCTCCCACCTCTTGGTGAGTCACCATGTTCTGCGTTTGTAGATTCCTGCGGTTGATCATCCGCTTGAGTGAAAAGACAAACGTTGATTATTAGTCAATAGTTCAAATTCATTTTTATAAATGGTGCACAAATTCATAACACTTTCACATGCATACACAGTCCGGTTTTCATATTCCAAGTTCTTAGTCCTCGTTAAGGTAGTTAAGTCAGGGGCGTTTACTCCTCATAGGAGTGTTTCGAACGAGGTTTATGCGCGACCGGTGCATGAGCCCAATCAGGCCAAGTGTTGTAACCATGCTCTGATACCAATTTGTAACACACCCACTATCATAATTTAAAATTTTTGGGTTAATCTCCCATAAATGAGAAATCTCCAGCGTACTACTGGTCCATGCGACCCGCGTTCATAAGACTATAGCAACAACTTCTCATCGAGGTTTCGGGGTTTGCGGTGTCGAGGTGCACATGTACCCAGAACTCCCAATCCACCGATCCCCGATGTGCTTCAGCCAGCCCTTCAAGCTAAGCCCCGGCCAATGTGGCTACTAATGGAGGGACCGTAATCCTATCTCTTGTCGGGGCTACGGGTTTTCCAACGTCGTGGGACACTTACCCATTGGTTTCCCGATCTGTTCTATTCACCTGACCTCCTGCTAGCAGGATCGTTCTATTCCTCAGAATGAGCCGAAGCGGCTCTTTGGATTCCCTTGGGAATCACTGCTGCAAAAAATCCCAATCCACAGTTCCTTCATTTGCCTATACAGTCTTATGCACTTAGCCGTAGTTATCCTCGAGTCTGTATCGGGGTTCGAGGTTTCGCGGTTCTCGTTGTTGAGAGTCACAGTCCTCTCGAATCCCCGATTCGTGATCAACTCTCTCTCTGGCCTTAGCCCTCCTGACTAAGCTCTTGTCACATATGACCACATACCATAAGACCGTAGCCTTGTGTCCCTCTGTCGGGGTTTCGAGCTCCAAATTCTAGATGAGCTCACATTTTCCCTTAGCCCCTCCTAGTTAGGTTCTGGCCCATATGACCATGTCTCCGAGTGACCTTGGTCTTATCACTCCATCGGAGTTTTGGCAATTACGATGACACAATGTTTAGGTCCACGGGACTCGTGATTTCCTGATTCGCAATGCGCTTCAGCCCTCCTAGCTGAGCCCTGGTCCACATGACTGTTACTCCATGACCGCAGTCTTGTTCTGTCAGGGCTACAGGGTTTGTGATGCCTCGATGCATACACCTGCAAGATTCTCGATCTGTTCTAAATCACGACGCTCCCTTTTTGCTGACAAATGGCCTCCACTACGCCGCTGTTCTCCTCGGCTGTTGTGCTGACAGCTGGCCCCCACTCATCGGGGTTTCACGGATCATGATTTAGAAATGCACGAAACTCTTGTCAATGGGATCCTTGATTTCTCGATGAACAAAATGTCAACGGTGCCGATCCTTTGCCACCTGTCCCTGCAGATGGACGGCTCCGATTTTTCCTCATGATTTCGAGGCTTTTGATGTCTTGGTTCTCTTGCTCTCTGGAACCCTGATTTCCCGACTCGCTCTGGATCTTCGACACCTGTCCTCCGATGATGGATGGCTCAGATTCTCCATTGGAGTTTCGAGACTCAAAAGGTCTCAGTTATCTCGACTTGTAAAACCCCGATGCCTCCAAACTCCCGATGACTTCCCAGAATGTTGACACGTGTCCTGTCGAGATCAACAGCTAGGATTCCTTCTCGGGATTTTGAGAATCACAAGGTCTCGATGCTTTGCCTCAACAAAAACCCGATGACCCTGATATCCCGATGACTTCTCCGGGACTCTTCCTCTGCACACTAGGGTTTAACCCCAGCGCAACTTCTCGAGATCTAACGGCTAACGGGATTTCTTCAATCTTCTCAGTAAGATCCTTACCATCGATTTCTTCCTTCTCGAGAATGGCTAAGTATCCTTTCTCCAAGGAGGGAATCTCTACAAGAGATCTATTCTAGGGATTTCCTGGAGACGAATAAGGGAAACAACTTCCCGAGGTCTGGCTGGGAGCCTGACTTAGCTCAATCTAAGCATAACTAGATTTATTTATCAACGTAAGTTGTGCATGGTTTCCTCCGTGATGAGCATATATCCATTCATCCATATCAAACACTACGCAGACACTCTTATGCTGAAAACGTTTGCAATTTCGCAGTTTTTATGAGCTAATACCTACTCATTCTTATCAATTAATGCACAGACATTCTTACACATGAAACATTTACAATTCCACAGGTCTATGAGCATATATGATAGCATATAAATTTCAAGATACAATATGTAAACAAAACACTTATCAGAAGTGACTTCAATAATGGGTACAACTACTGAGAGGGGTGCTCGTTTCCACCCAACCATAGGCGTAGCGACTCCTGATGGATTTACCACTAGCCACTCCCGAGTTGAGACCACGATGTTCTGAGACCTGCATCTCTCTGTCTGCCAGTGCCCAGGAGCGAAGGTTGCAATCCTCCCTCTCTGTGATCACTCACTCTACATAAAAATTGCCAGAGTTCCCCTCGCATCTGCCCCCATCAATCGTCTCTGTCATACGCCTTATCCTCTCACGAGGTTGTGTATGGCACGATTACCCTCACGCCGATCAGGCCTGACGGCTCTACGGATGGGCGGTTTACCATCCCATCCCTCATCAAGCCATCTGCCTACCAACCTGCGAGGTATTGAATTTCAGGGCCAGCGAGCCACTTTTGGTTCTCCGGGCCAGTGGAGTCCAAATACGGTATTTTTAACTCTCGGTGGAAGTTAACGCCGCCTTTTCAGGTGCCTTCCACTGCCATCGTGGTCTCTTTTCTGCACATCCCCTCTCAGCAGTTCTGCAATAAATTCAAATATTATTCACATTCATTGACCTCTTCCTGCAGGTCCATTTACATCACATGTTCATACTTATGAGTTTGCCCTAGTTCTTGGCCAGTTCAGTTATATTTACAAACTGGGGAAAACAGGGTGTTATAGGGACTCCATGATTCAAGGATCAATTGGTGACTCCACTGGTTCGATATGGAGAAAATCCTTGCTCACAGGTTTGCTCCTTTTAATTTTTCTGCTATTCCTGGTTTTCCTAATGTTGTCCCCTCTTTGAATGAATGGGGCGATTATTTGCCCATATTTGGAAAGCATGAAGATGACAACCCTGCTCAGCACCTCAGTGAGTTTCATGAACTCATGCGTCAGTGGGAGATACATCATGAGGATGTATTATTGAAAATGTTCATGTTCTCGTTAGCAAGGGATGCGCATAAATGGTATCATTCCTTACCCCCTGCCAGCATTTCTTCACTCTCGGAGTTTCATGCAGCTTTCGTCACCTATTACCAAGATTTTTATCCCTCTGTGTTAGTTTGTCATAACTGTAGTGAGGGATACCACAACTCTATACCGGATGAAGCTGTTTCGGATGTAGGCTATGAGGATGATCTTGATGACCTGGATCAGAGCTTCGTCCTTTCTCCTCCCCATTCGTCTGCAACAGGGGGGGATTATGAGAGTGATGAAGTTCCCAGGGAGGAGGATGGCGCTCTGAGTGAACTAGTGGAGCAGGCGATATTCCCCACTCCCCAGTGTGCAAAATTGGAATATGAAGGCAGCGAAGAGGATTTTCTAGTCTTCGAGGCAGATGATCTAAGCAGCTATTTTGAAGAGATTATTGAAGATTTTTTGGATGCATTAGCATCTTCCTTCAATGAGCCTGTTGTCTTAGATTTAAACAAAGAAGCCATTGTGGAAGAGGATCGTTCTTTCTTCCTTCATGATATTTCCCATGATGTATTTACATTTGGGATTGAAGAGAAGGATCGGGAGACCGTTCTCTTTTTACAAGATGGGGGATTGCACGGAAAAGAGGAGGAGGAACCAGAGGAACAGATGAGTGTGCATTTCATGTTCTATCCGGAGCCAATCAACGAACAACTACCACCTGAGATCAGTGAGCCTGCGTCAGTTGTCCTCCTACCTGTGCTTATCAGAGATATTTAGCCGCAGGTGGACAACTGTGTAGCACGGGCGGTTGTTTGTTGCCAATTTTCTGGGATTGGCCACTCATTCTATGACCCTATCAGCAAGTACATGGAGTGGCATTTCCCCTATGCCTTGGAGCTACCCTATTTCATCTCAACTCTAGCCTGTAAGGAGGAGTTGAAGAGTGTAACCGTTCTGCCATCACAGTTACACCATCTGCTGATGATCATTGACAGAAGGAAGGAGCTTCTATCCAGGAAGTTGCTTGAATGGCTATGGTGGAAATATGATTTCACCTAGCCCCATGTAAAATATTTTATTAGCATTAGGACTGTATATAAATAAACTCCTTTGAGCATGTAGCTTTGCTTGCTTTGCTTTACTTTTCGGCCTATATTTTCAGAAGCGGGATGTTTTGAGCTTGACTCTATAGCCCAATAGAAAGGCACTGGAACTGCAAAATGAGTTCTTAAAGAATCACAGGGATGACTCTATCCCCCATGGAGCCTAATGTTAGCAACATTTCTTGTATAGGGGTGTTTTCCTCTCTAATTTTAGGCCTCTGGTGTAAACGCATAGAAGTGGGGTTTTGAAAACCGGTCAGATGAGTTTTATTCAAAGGATACAGCCATAAGCGACGAGCGCGGCTCACAGAAGAAGTCCATTTCAGGCTTAAATCAAGAGAGCAAGCAGTCTGATTTCAACGGCAAAGATCAAGCGACGAAGCAGATCAACGGTCATCGGGATTTCGGGGCTACCAAGTTACCCGATATATAGTGTCAGAGAAAGTGCCTATATTTCAAGACTAAATCTGGGTCATCCGATCCAGTGATGCATGGTGCAAGATCTAGTCATGTCAGCATATCGGCATTTGAGAGTTCGAAGGGTAAAAGTCCCTCGTCATCTCACATCTCGAAACCCCAAACACCGAAACGTCGATAAGCGCCTTTGAAGCTAAGCCTATGGTCCTAGAACCCGGTCACGTCGAGCGAGCCTGGTAATAGAGGCAGCCCTCTTCTAACATCAAATACCATCTCGACCATTCCTCTGGAGGACATGTGGCATACATCCGTGCTTTCGTGGTTTGGTCAATTGGGATTTTGAGGAAAATTCCATCGTGAACCCCCGGTGCCAGGAATCCCGAAAGAATCGGGACCATCCATCTGAAGGACACACGGTGCATTAGCTGAGCCACAAGTGGGGCCCTTCGGGATTTTCATGTTATAAGCGCCAAGGTCATCTCATCCATTCAACCATCAGTGAGGCTCGAGCACATTTAATCTAAAGAGGGCACAGATCTGGACGATCGTGATCCAGGCACTCAAATTTAGGGACAAGGTCCAAATCCGCACCCCCTCCATCATTCTGGCTTTAATGAGAGGGGGGAGTCTGGAATCGAAGATAATGTATGAATGCATCTAGATGGCCCAAGTCTCGGTGCTTAGATCTACGGTCTGTATTGAATTCCGTACCCCCCCCATCGGTTCTGCCTTTAATGGAGGGGGGGTCCGGAATGGAATTTCACTCTAGCGGGCCCCCCTTTCTGTCATGTCACTGTTTGAGTCGTCCTCCCCGTTGCCACCCATTCTCCACCTACCGCCACCCTCTTCCCCCGTCATCTGTCCAACTTCCCTCTTTCCATCCACATGGCCCCTCCTCATCTCATTGCCCTCTCATCTCCTGCCATGTGTCCCTCTCACTCCCAGTCACCTCCACTTGTATGATCATCCCTTTTACTCCATGTCCACCTATACCCCTGCACTCCACACACCTTCCTCCTCTTTCCTATTTAGACCGCGTGGAATTCCTCAGCTTATGTCATAGCTCCCATTTCCTCTCCATCACCTCCATAGTGTTGATGCCATCGCTCCCATCACACCCTTTTTCACATCCACCATAGGGGTCCCTCGCAGCAGTCCATCGAAGCAGCATTCAAAGAGAGACTGTTCAGCTGATCCAGGTGGCACCATTAGGAGACCTCCATGTCCCAAAAGGGAGATTTGACCGAAGTTGTGTCGAGTCCCAAGAAAGTAGTTATTGTGGTTGTTGTTGGTGGTTGAGCATCATCTCCGCCATAAAAAGAAAATCCAGCAAAGGACTAAAGCTGGTCGATTCATCTGCAGCAGGACAGTCTGAAATCTAATAGCGTCTGTCTTGGGTGCACGATTAGCCAGAGTCTGCATGTGCAGACTTTCAGAAGACATGCAGACACAATGTTTTTAATGCAGCGTCTTGTTTTTGTTTTTGTTGTTGTTTTGAGTATATGTAGGCATTTTCGCCATTTTTGTAAGGATCAATGATTGAGCAAAGCTCTCGATTGTAAATTTTTAATGAAGCGTTGGTCACTCTGGTTAATGTACAAGGCATTGGAGACTTCTTACTTTATGGATGTCAGCCCCTTTTCCATCTCTTTGTTTACTGTGTTAGAACAGCTCGGAATTGGAGGATCCAGTCGAGTTGTAGCTGTTATAGGATGATGTAGGTTGGATCACTGTAACAGTTGCATTGTTTCTAATCGGTTCCTCTAATTTTCTTAGCACTGAATGACTTGGAATTGGAGGATCCATTCGAGTCACCCCTCATCTCCTTGAGGCTCTAGACCAAGAGGATCTTGGCTTCTAAGTTTTTCATCCTCAAGCTTCTGAAGGCCTGTCGCCCAAGGCAGTCTTGCTCGCCCTTCTCACAAGTCTTCCCTCTGCCACCCTTTAATCATTTACTGACAGAAGTTGGATCAAGACCTCCCTTTCTTTCTACATACCAGGCTCAGTTTCCTGAGTTAAAGATATATCTTCTTGAGTCCTTATCCATTCAATCACCCCGTTAAACGAATCGTGACATAAAACTGATGGGCGTTGGGCTCTGCTCCTGCAAGCAATCTATGAGTGACTTCTAACACTAACAGGTGTTACAATTCCCTCCCCCTTAAAGGAACATAATCCTCGATGTTCTATCTATCAATATGATGTGTATGTATAGAAGTAAACAAAATCAGATATGCCTGTTTCATGGCATCTTCCATTTCCCAGGTAGCCTCATCTGGGCCAAAATGTTTTCATTGCACCTTGACCTATGCAATGGTTCAGTTCCTGAGTGGGGTTTCCTTTCTGTCCAGTATGCATTGAGCTTCTGGAAGGAATTCTCCCTCTGGTTCCACCTGGATCACAAACCAGTCAATTATATGATTAGAATCATGTACATATTTCTTCAATAATGAAACATGGAAAACATTATGTGCTTTTACTGTGGGAGGAAGTGCTAGCCTATAGGCTATAGGTCCCACTCTATCTAGAACTTCAAAGGGTTCGCAATACCAAGGTGCCAACTTGGCACAAGCTCCCATCCTTAGGGAACTCTTCCTTGGCCTAAATATGAGATATATGTGGTCTCCCATCTTGAATTCTCTTGGAGTTCTCTTTCGGTCGGTGTAACTTTTCTATCTGTTCTGAGCGACCTTCAGATTATGTTTTATTTGAATCACTTGTTGTTCCATTTCTTTCAGCATCTCGAGTCCAATAGTAATTCTATTTACGAGATTACTCCAATTGAATGGAGTGTTTCATGGTCTACCATAGAGGACTTTGAAAGGACTCATCTTCAGAGATTCTTGGTAGCCATTGTTGTAGGTGAATTCCACCAGTGGCAGGTAATGTTCCCACTTCTTGGGTTGATGCATTACATGCATTCTTAGCATGTCTTCCAATATTTGGTTCACTCTTTCCTTCTATCCATCGGTTTGAGGATGATAGGCTGTGCTAAACAGTAATTTGGTCTTCAGACCAACCATCAAGGATTTCCAAAAGTTGGAAGTAAACTTTGTGTCTCTGTCAAACACGATCTCTTTAGGCATACCATGTAGTCTGAATATCTCCTTCATGAATATGTTGGTGATATATATTGCCTTGCAAGTCAATTTGATGGGGATAAAATGGGCGGACTTGCTCAATTTATCCACCACTACCATGATGGCATCATTTTGTTTGGTTGATGCTGGTAATCCAGTGATGAAGTCCATGGAAATGGTTTCCCACTTCCATTCCGGGATTGGTAGAGGTTGTAAAAATCCTGCTAGGTGTTGGTGTTCTACTTTAACCTATTGGCATTCTAGGCACTTAGCTAAATAGTTAGCTATGTCTTTATTTAACTCAAGCCAATAGAATTGTTTCCTAGTGGCCGTGATCATCTTTTGATATCCCGGGTGACCAGTATATGGTATTTTATGTAGTTTAGCCATTATGAACATCTTCAAGTCGTCACAATCTGGAATATACAATATGTTTCTGTAAGTTAGCAGACCTCCATCTATCATCTGGTAGCCTTCATACTTTATTCCTGTGGGTTCTTGCTTCAGGTACGAGGTCACGGTCTGGAAGAATGCATCGGTTTCTTGTGCATTCTTGACTCTTTCCTTGACATTTGTCTCGGAGGTTCTCACCGCTGCCAGGTGAATTTCTTTCATACTTCTGATAAGGGCATCAGCCACCTTATTTTATTTTCCTTTAACATGTTTGATTTCAAAATCAAACTCACTAAGGAGGGCCATCCACCTAGCTTGTCTGGCATTGAGCTTTGGTTGGTCAAACAGATATCGCAATCCACAGTGGTTTGTCATAAGTACAAATTTCCTTCCTAGGAGGTAATGTCTCCACATTTTTAAGGTGTGCACTATGGCGGCCATCTCTAGATCATGGGTCACATAATTAACTTCGTGCTCATTCAATTTTCAGGATTCATAGTAGACTACACTTCCTCCTTGCATAAGGACTCCTCCGAGCCCTTCCTTACAGGCATTTGTGCACACGAGGAAGTCATTTTCAGAATTAGCGTTCTTCAGCACGGGTGCATGGGTCAGAAGGTGTTTCAGGGATTGAAATCTTTCTTCACATTCTTGTGTCCACCTGAATTTAGCTCCCTTCTTCTGGAGGGCAGTGATTGGACAACCAATCTTGGAGAATCCTTTTATAAATCTCCTATAGT
>JZKD02S1415196.1:165669-186735 GCA_000966675.3 Picea glauca
GAAACCCCAAAATGGTTTAGCGTGAATAGATTTTGGTGTTTCGGTGTTTCGGCACCCGGGAAACCCAAGGGCAAGACCCCTCATCTTCGCCAGTCGCAAAATCCCGGTACGTGAAACCCCAATGCGCTCTGTGAATGAGCCCTAGGTCATCGGACAGGGTCTTTTGGTAGGGAGGAGGAGTCCCAAAATAATTTGGACCACCCATTTGTAGGGACACGAGGCGAAGATCTAAGGTCACCGGGGTTTCAGCGTTTTAACACCCAGGAAACCCAAGGGCAAGTTCCCTTGTATTCGCCAGTCGCGAAATCCTGATATGTGAAACCCTGAAATGGTTTAACGTGAATAGGTTTTGGTGTTTCGACGTTTCGGCACCTGGGAAACCCAAGGGCAAGTTCCCTTGTATTCGCCAGTCACGAAATCCCGATATGTGAAACCCCGAAATCGTCTAGCGTGAATAGGTTTTGGTGTTTCGACGTTTTGGCACCTCGAAAACCCAAGGGAAAGTTCCCTTGTATTCGCCAGTCATGAAATCCTGATATGTGAAACCCCGAAATGGTTTAACCTGAATAGGTTTTGGTGTTTCGGCATTTCAGCACCCGAGAAACCCAAGGGCAAGTTCCCTTGTATTCGCCAGTTGTGAAATCCTGATATGCGAAACCCCGAAATGGTTTAAAGTGAATAGGTTTTGGTGTTTCAGTGTTTCGACACCCAGGAAACCGAAGGGCAAGTTCCCTTGTATTCGCCAGTCATGAATCCCGATATGCGAAACCCCAAAATGGTTTAGCGTGAATAGATTTTGGTGTTTCGGTGTTTCAGCACCCGGGAAACCCAAGGGCAAGACCCCTCATCTTCATCAGTCGCAAAATCCCGGTACGTGAAACCCCAATGCACTCTGTGAATGAGCCCTAGGTCACCGGACAGGGTCTTGTGGTAGGGAGGAGGAGTCCCAAAATAATTTGGACCTCCCATTTGTAGGGACACGAGGCGAAGATCTAAGGTCACCGGGGTTCTAGACATCAGAGGAATAGGAGTGAAGACCTCGCCAAAAATCCTGAAAGGTAGAGTGTCGAAATTTAATCTGGGTCGTTGATCAAGTCAATGATATGGACCATAGATCTGGATGATACCGGGCTTTCGGGTTCCGGGGATTTTAAAGGGAAAGGAGGAACGCTTGCATCGCGATTTCCTGAATCATGAAACCTCGAAAGCATTTAGAGAAACAGTTCCAGGTCATAGGATGAGTCGTATGAAAAGTGACCCAAGGGAGGAGCTAAGGATCTGTTAGACCCTTTCGGGTTTCAGCATTTCGAAAGACAGAGAACAGGGGAACGCTTGCATCGCGATTCCCTGAATCGCGAAAGCCAGAAGCACCTTTTTGGTAAGGCATGTGGTCATAGCCAACAATCACATGGGGGAGCATAAGAGAAGGGAGGGTCTGTGCTAGGCCCCATAGAAATTAGGGGATTTTGTCCCTCGAGAAAAAGGAGAAAAAAGGCAAAAAATTTAAGTTGTCATAGTGGGTGTGTGACACTCTCTCTCTTCAACCAGGTACACATTATCCTCAATAGAAGCATGAGTAAATTCTTTCTCTCCCTCATGGGATTGGTAACCTTCATTAGGATCCTTCTCCTCAACCTCTTGTTGGTCAATGACTTGTTCCCATCTTTCCTAGAATTTACTAACGAAAATCTCAAGGGAAGATAATCTCTCCAAACTAAAAGTATCTGGGGTATCTTTGGGGTCATCAACTTTGATTTCTGGAGTAAAGAGGTGTTCTCCCTTGAACAATGAGATATTTACCTCAATTTGTATAGCCATGTGATAATATTGTTGGATTGTTCTTGGCCCTTTTTCACTCAAAAGAAATCCTAATTGCACTATGAGTGCATTGGTATAGAGGTAAACGAGGTACTTGTCTTCAGGATGATGGCTTCTAGGAATTTGTTGTAGCAAATTCTCAAACCTGGTATGGAATTCCTTGATGGTCTCATTATTAGTTTGTTTCATGTATTCAAGTCTTTTTATTAGCATGTGGATATCTTCTAATTTAATACCCCATTTCTCAAGAAATCTTTCTTCTAACTAGTCCATAGATGTGATGCTAGCATTAGGGAGAACATCATACCATCTCCTAGCATTATCATGAAGAGTGGCAGAGAAAATCTTCATTCCCAAATCTTCAGCATCATCACTCATAGGATGGAGTTGAAAGAAGGCCCAAAAGTCACTCATATGGTCCTCAGCATTCTCTTCATCACTACCAGTGAACTTAGGGAGCCATTTTTCATGCGTTGGAGGCATTTCTTGAGGGTAACTCGGAATTTCACTCATATCTAAGGGTTGAAAATTTCCTGGGTCCCATTGAGAAGCCATGGTTGGTCTCATCATCAGTGGAGTCGCAAGATAATCCTTCTAGGGGTTATCAAAGGGAAAAGAGGGAAAGACCCTCAATGGAGTCGCCAGGTAAGCTTTGTGAAGTAAAGGCTTTAGAAAAAGGCTTACCGAAAAAGTGTCATATGAGGAAAATTGACTTGATGTTCCCCGGCAACAGTGCCAAAATTGTTAACACGCGATCTATACTTTCCCAAACCTAAAGGCAAGTAGGATTAGATTGACGTAACACTGAGGTAGCCCTATCACTGTCGCGCTAATAGGGTACCTCTTTCTCTTTAAGAGGAAAACCTCACTCCAAGGGAGATGTCCCAAGACCTAGTTGGTTGATGAAAGGCAGAAAGACATGGTGAAAACCCACCCCTCTCTCTAGGTCACTCAATAGAAGAAGTCACTTGGGTAAATTTTAAAGGGACAAGGGAAAGTGAAAGTAGGTTTGTACCTTCCCTTTACAAATGAAACATCAAACATTATTAGTAACAATGATATCAATGATTATAATCAGTGACTTCTTAGACAGGTCATGTCTTGCTATAACAAGTTATATATAAAGATGAGATTATAGCAGCAACAGTGTCTCTTGAAAATTGCAAGTTATGATGACAAGACAAGATACAAAAGGGCTTGCAAACTTGATAATACTTTGTCATTTATGATTTTCAAGATACACAAGTCAATAAATGACTTAAATGGTTGTCCAAACATTTATAACAGCATTTATTAATGATGATGACAGCAATGGAAACCACTTCAGAAAAGTACTATAATAAAGCAATAATACACTACTTCAATATCCAATGATTATAGTTTGCTTAGTACAAATGCTCAGTGGCTTTATGGATGATTTTAGGGTTGTTAGGGGTTGCAACAGTGCTTGTAACAGAAGTTATGACAGAGGTAATAACTTCTGAAATTGCACTTTAGAAAGGAAACTAAACACACACTTTAACACTTATTGATATTACCTTTCCTTATACAAATTCTTGGATGAGTTACATGGTTAAACAAGTTTGGATATGCTGCAAAATTATCATTGTAGCAGTGATTATAACAGCAGTAGCTTAGTGGTTAGTATTCCTAGGCTAGGTTATCAAGTTAGTTTAGGTTAGTAGGGTATCAGGTAGAGAGATTAAGTTTGAAGTTTGATGATTCTTGTCAAGAAACAAGGGTTGAAGACTAGTGCCTCTTAGGGGTAAATGGAGTCAATGTGGGCCGCTCCTTCTAAGGCTAAAAATTTATGATGATACACAAAAGTCTAAGAGGGAAAAAATCTAGGAGGAGTAGCAACTTAAGTCCTCCTAGATTTTGACCTTAAGAGACAAAGTGCTAGCATGTAGGAACTTCTAGACCCTAGCGCCTTTCTCTCCTTAGCCTTTCTATGGAGTATAAATTATGCAACAATAACCAAATGCAAACCTCTAGAGTGCTAGCAATTTACGGCTCTAAGGTTTCACTAGTTACTAGATCAGTTTAGTGAAAGCTTGGAAAATAAAAAGTAAGAAAGTAGCAACTTAAGTTTCTTACTTCAAGCATTAAATACACCATGCAATTTCATAATCTTGTATGAGAAAATAAAACCATACCTTGAACCATTCAATAGATGACAAAATGTAGATTCTACTTACTTGCACCAAGAATAATCATGAGTATACCATGCAAGATCACCATAAAAGTCCAAAAATTGATCCAAGTTGCAAATACAAGCCTTAAACAAGAGTGGTGCCTCAAAATTTCAGCCAATAACCCTAATAGGGTGAAAATTTCATACCTCTTGTCTCCAAGGACAATTTATGATGAAAATGAATGTCACTTTCTACTTATTTATACAAAATTTAACCTAAAATTAATTTCAGTTCATAATTATTGTGTCGACCTGGCCAGTTTTTTACACAAATTAAATCTGGACAAAATAAAATTAATTTGCTTCTAAAAATCACACCAGGGGTGACGTCATTCCCCTCTAGGGTGACGGTGAGCCCCAAGTATGGAACACTGAGCAAGGAAGGTGAAATTTTGGGCCTCCAAAGGCATGAAACCCTTCCCATATGTGCAATGCCTCATAAATGTCATCTAAGATGAAACCCTAGCTCTGGATTATGTCTAGGGATATCATGGTGACATTCATTGCCCTCAAGAGCTAATGTCCACGTGGGAAAAGCAAGATCCCCTGGGTCTAGTTATTCCAAGGTGCCTCCAAAGGAAACGTCCTTCTTTCTCTTGGTGCAAGTTTTCAATCTCTTCTTACTCCTAGCTGGGGTTTTAGCATCCATCTGTGGGATTTAATCCCCCACGAAGGTCTGAGCTAATCATTCCCTCATGCGTACCTATACATCAAGCAAGGTCCTGCAGAAACAACAAGTACGCCATCCAGGGGTTCATAAGTCACAGGGATCATAGCATGTAAATCACATCCAATAATTAAATTAACCAAACATGTGCATCAAACCCCCCTTAATCCAAACAAATTCTCAAAGACGTTATGCAATTTGACAAGTTAGGTTTGGAGAAGGTATCAGGGTGTCCTATTGAGCTAACCTCTCTTAAGTTTTGGGTGTTTCCTGGGTGAGATCTAGTCCAAGTCATGTAAGTGTATGAGGTAGCATGGGGTAAATATTTGGGCATGGGGTGCATGTAATAACAGGGAAATGTAGAGTCTTACATGTGGGTTCCTTTGTAGAGGGTGAGTTTCACCTTGTCATAATTGCAATTGTTTCTTATCCCATTCATTGCCTTTTACTCTTAGCTTTATGTATTTTGATATTTTTCTCTTGTGCTTCAAGGAAATAGTTGAGGGCCACTGTCATGGCTTGATGACCAGAGGTAACAGCATTATCCACAAATATTTCACAGAAATGAGAAGGTCGGATTGTGATGAGACCCCCTTTCTCTTGGCTATGCCACCAAGAGCCACTACCCTAGCTTGGTGACCAGATAAGTGGTAGTGTCCTATCGCTACATGCCCATGGTCATAATAGGCCAGCTCGTGATGAGACCTCCTATTCTTCAACTAGTACCTTGAGTGTTTATGTTATCTTATGGGTCCCCTTTTCTTACTAATAAGATTTTCACTGCTTTCTCGGGGATCCCTTGGTGAAGCATCTCGAAGGTTTCAACATTGGATTTTAAATCTTGCCAGCTACTTTTACCCTCGGGGCCTTTAGCCCTTTCTTCCCATGAGGTAAGGTACAACCCTTTCTAGTGTAGCCAATCCCAATGCCCAAACAAGGATAGGGGAGATGAAAGGAATAAATATGGAAAGTGGTAAATATGGAGGGAACAGACGATGACTTTTCAAAGATCCACCCAGTAGCAACCCATCCTAAAGGGAAATCAACTTATTGGGGCACCATGTCACCCTTCCAGGTATGAATGAGGAAAATAGAATAATTTCCAAGCAAACGTCATGAAACGAAGAAGGATTTAATACAACATATTCAAGTGCTTCAAAAATCAAAGTGATACATACCATGATACCTGGACTCAATACCTCATGGAGCAAGACTCACCACTACTTCAAGACCAGGCTGGTGTGATGGATATTGATGCTCGTAATAAGTCGACTGCACTGAAGAAAATAGGGGCCCTCTGGGGCCATTATCAAGTCGTTTGGCTCTCGGTACTCCATGTTTGGGACCTGTGGGCCTCGAGATGTAATCTTCTTATTTATGACTAGAGGTATTCTACATTGTTTCTTGTAATGCCCTTCTTTTCCACATCTCCAGCATACCTTTACAAATTTTTCTGGAGATTTATATCTACTTCTAGATTTAAATCTCCCACTTGAGGACTTAATTTTGTTTCTTTCCTAGGAGTGTCCCCTTACAAATAAGGCATATGTGCTCTGGATTTCCATGTTTTTCCACCTCATCTCCTTCGACCACAAGGATGAGACCATATCATCGAAACTTAAAGTAGTTACATTATTATCTATGGCCACAACCTTTCGATCCAAATTTATCTATTTTTTTGTTGAAATTCCCATAGGTGTAGTATCTGGATCTATAGCGACCCATTGATCTTTGGCTACCAAAAGATCTTTCATCTTGAGCTTCCACAGCTCAAAACTTTTCCCATTAAATTTTGTTATCTATGTTTTTTAACTACTCGCCATTTCTTTTCACCACAAGAATCGATATTGCAAAGCTCCCACTGTAACAAGGTTTACAACATACCTGAGTCAAACCCTTAGTTGCAAAGGTGTCCCCATAGATGTAATAACTGCTCTAATACCAAATGTGAGTTTTAAACCTTTTACATTAATGCAATGCATGCACAGATTCATTAACATAGAAAATAAAACAATTGCAATCACGCATATAAGCAAAGATTTACCCTTGAAACCCAACCGGGAAAACAAGCAACTTGTTTTAAAGCCGCCCCTCTAATTATATTCATAATCCAACTTCATTGTTTACAATACAATATATAGAATCATGCGACCTCCAAAAACACCCTAATCCATTGACCTGGATTAGATTACAAAATTACTTCCTTAACCGGAATCAAAAAACCATGAGTTGAAATACAATGCACCACTAAACCGCCAAAGGAGAAAAACCGCCCCTGCCAAAGCTGAAATACCTACCAAAAATTTGGCAAGTAAACCTTTTCCCCCGAAACCCCTAATAGGGGGACCCACAATCGTGCAAAGAATATAACACATACCCAGCATAAAATCAATATGGATAAGACTATTCCATGTACAATTATTGTTTTCAAAACATCAATTGATTACACATTATTGTCATTGTCCAGCTTTTAATGATGATTAATGCTCTTACTCAATGATAATCTGCAGCAAAAACGTTATTCTCTTGATTAGCAAAGTGTATTGTTAATTGCAAATTCTCTAAGGTCTTGGACTCTCAAATGTATTTCCATTAATATTGTGATTTTCAAGTGCAGTAGTGGTCAAATTGTAATGTTTTAGTGATAAAGATTTTCATTTGAGAGAGGTCACTTTACTCTTAATTATGCTTTCATTTCTTTTGTTATCCTTTATTTACAATAGTACATATTAAAGAGTCCTTGGGTATGTTTGAAATTTGCGTGCATATTAGTTTTCTAAATTTAGGTTTTAAGAAAACAAGATTTACAACAAGAATGCTACCAATCTTGCTTTTTCTACATTGCATTATTCAAAGGAGATGATCTAGCTCTAAATATTTTTTTATCCAAAAAATAGTAGTGTTGGTTATTGGATTTTTATTTGACATATAGTGTAATTTCATGTCAATTTTTTGACATTTGTTCGACATCTCAAACTTTGAATTCATGTCGAAAGTCCAGCATTTATGTCAGCTTAGTGTTGTTAATCCAATGTTTTGAACACTATTATGCATTGTTCTTATGTTGGTTTAATGTCAGCTAGATGTTAGATATTCGACATCTAATGCTTCATCAATGCTTTCAGAATATGGAATTCCATGCTACATCGACATGTGGAACATCAATCTGGTGTTGAATTGGTGTCCATTAACTAATGAATAATGGATATGAAATGAGAAACGCTTCATGTGGTTATTGTCAGTTTTTCGACATGTAGTCAATGTTCCAAGCATCGAATATGCAACACCACAAGCTTGTAATTAGTTCAATGTTAAGGATAGTCATGTTTGACATTTTTACCATATTAACATTGATTTCACATCAAATTATGGTAACAAGTCCATGTGTGATGACGAGTTTGCACTTTTTTCCAATTCTTCAAAAAGCAATGTTGAATCACAAGACAATTATGTATCAATAAACTACTCAATTCCATCATTTGAAGTATGCACCCATATATGGGTGCATTACAAATCCATAAGAAACCATGATCATGTTCATTACCCCTATTTTGGAATTACATGACGAAAATGTAATCAATGACCTCTCCAAAAAGTTTGTTGTTGCTCTTAATTAATTGTAAAAAGGCATTGAACTTATGTCTATGATAGAAGGTATAAATCACTATATGTTTTTTGATAATAGAATCAATATTGTCATCATGGATGTTTTCATTAGGTTTGAGGTCCAATCATATTGTTCATTTTTTTTCGGGAGTATGTTTGATGTGAATTAATGGTAAGGGTTTGGAAGTATGGGATTATTGAAAATGTTATGGTATATTATTTTTCTTATAGTAACTTATCGATTATTTTGTAGTATATTAATGTAGGTATACTATAGATGTATTTGAATCCTCATAATCATTGTGTATTGGAATATTGATTGCTAAATCCTCATTATCATTTTAAGCAGTTGAAACTCATGTGCCTCCTATCTTCGTATCCAGATAAAGTACGATACGGTTATTTTTTATTCTCTTTATAGTATTGAAAAAATTGATTTGACATAATAAAACTTACCTTCCATACACATCAAACCTACTCCCCAAAAAAAAGTGAAAAAATTGATTTGACATAATAAAACTTGATAGCTTGCAAATATATGGTAATGAGAATAGAATAAAACCCCATCGCACCATATTTGGATCTGAGGACAAGAGACACAAAGTTTCCACTGCTCAAAGCAATAATGAGCATGAAAATATCAGTTTCCCAATGCACTAGCAAGTATGAAAAAAGAAGGATACTCAAACAAGGAACGGCAAGGTTAAACTAACAACAAATATTAGCAAAACCTATAGTAATGACACTGCATACCATTCAATCCACGTTGTTGCCAACAAAAAGAGGAATTAATAATCATTTAACAAACCATTAATACTAGGCCAACCACTCTAGATTAGATTTGACCTGCATTTTTTTTATTTTTATTTTTTTTCGAAACAATTAATAATAAAAACCCAATCAACATGAAAAAAAAATGTTTTTATATATATATATAGTATGTTGTGCTCATACTTTAAAATAATTAAAACATTTAAACAAATATTTATATTTATAGTATGTTAAAAAAAAAAAACTAAAAAGTAACAACAATATTCCACCACCTAATGGCAAGGACTAACAAAACTAAACTAAAAAACAATTTGGAGTAACCCTCCTCACAATTGTTTTTTTTAAATTAATATTTGTTTTTAGTTTTGTTTTTAATGTGTTTTTATTTTTATTTTATTTTTAACTTTGTTTCTTTTTTTTTTATTAAATGCATTTTAAATATTATTTTTAACTTGTTTTTTTAATGGTTTTATATTTACTTTCCTCACTTTTAAATTTGTCATTCTTACCTTCTTCTTTTTTTACTTCCTTTAAAGCATTTTTGTTGTTTTGTTTTATAATTCATTTTTTCTAAGTTGAGAGAGTTGTTTACTTCCTTTAAAGCATTTATGTTGTTTTGTTTTATAATTCATTTTTCTAAGTTCAGAGAGGTGTGGGGTTGGGTTTGCGTTTTGTTTAACCTTATAAATTAATTTATTTATTTTAATTTAAAATGTTTTTCATATTTTTTTAATTTTTATATTTTTTAATTTGTTTTTTTAGTTTGGATTTTTTTTTTTTCCATTTTTTCTTGGTTTTTTTAACAATAGTGTTGGTTTTTTAAGTTATGGTTTCAAAAATGTTGTAATTTTAAATCTCTAAAAAGAGGTATTAATAGTGATATCACTTTTCGATTCGAAATTTGATTTAAGGTTTATGTCCACAATAATACTAGTTGTCAAGATCAAAGTTTCAAACAAGTTGTAATTTTAACTCAGAAAAATAACAGTAGCAGCACTTTTCGATTTGGGGGTTGATTTTAAGGTTTTTGTTCCCAACGATACAAGTTGTCAAGGCCATGGTTTCAAACATGTTATAATTTTAACTTCCTCCCCATGGCCCCTCCAAAAAAAAGCGTGCCACTGGGAGCACCACTTTTTCATTTAGAGGTCAATTTTAAGGTTTTCGTCCACAATGGTACAAATTGTTAAGGCCACAATTTCAAACAAGTTGTAATTTTAACTCTGGAAAAAAATGGTGCTACTGGTAGCACCATGTTTGAGGTTTGATCCAGAATGGATCCTAGAGCCAAGATGGGGTTCAGGAAGGCTTAAAAATCAAAGTGCTCAGAATCTCTTCAAAACGGACATGTGCGTAGGCTTCGACGTTACGAACCCAACGCAACTTTAATGGGCTCAAACGGACGTCGTATGACCAAGATATCGTGATCTGTTCATTTTGTCAAACATGCAAAATTTGATGACTGTACAGTCCGTACAGTGCCATGTGGAAAATCACTGTACAATATATATAGTCGTACAGATGATGTGGCAGAGTACGTGGCGTTGATGTGGACAGAGGCTAATTGGGCAGATGATGTGACAGGTGGACCAGTTATTGTGTGACACATGTCACCGCTGCAAGGGTGACACATGGCACGTTCGTACGGCCGACGTGGCATGTCCGTACAGTCGTATGACACATGGCAGGTATAGTGTCATATGATTGGGCTACACCTGGGCAGACATGTGGAAGAATGGGAGATTGACACGTGGCTTGTATTCGGCGAATAGCGTGGTGCCACGTGGCCCAGTCCTGGACTGCCACGTGGCACCAATCCATTGGCTTGCAGTTTTTGGAAAAATTTGTTTTGGTCTACAGCATTCGAACCCATGACCTCTCGTCCGGGCTAGTGACTTGGTAGGGTCGGGCTAGCGAGCTTAGTCGTGGTGATCCTTATTACATAAGGGCTAAACTTTATATTTAAAGTGTATAGTATGGACCGTTGGGCGGAGTAAGGGATGGGGCCTAGCCCCAACCCCCGATCGCAACACCCACTTACACCATCGCATATGCCCAGCACTATATACCTTTGGTGCAGATGGTATAGCTCTAGAGCCCGGCGCTTACGTACTGCATATGACCATATAGCATATGACCACACCTTATACCTTTTGGTGTGCGGTTGTGGATTGGCGGATATGCTGGAGTTATCCCTGATCATATGGGGATCACATATGCCATGGATACAACAGTTGGCGTGAAGTTAGGGGTTAGCACCAAGGGGCGTAACCACTGGATACAACCAGGGAGCTTAACCAGATTAGCGCGTGGAAAGGTTAAGGTGTGGGCACATGGCCATGCACGCGACTGAGGGCCGGATTTTGAGGGTCGGGAATCAAGGGGGCTAGCGTGCCAGCCAGCCCTTGGCCACATGGAGCGCGCCAGGTGACCAGGATCCCAGGAAAAAGGGGTTGCGCCCTATATTTTCCATATATTGGGTTTTACACTATATAATGAGATTTTTAATGGATTTTAGCCTGATATTGGGAGATTTAATCCATTTTTGGAGGATCTTGGGCCCTTTTGAGGCTAGATCTTAGGGGGAGAGATGGTTACCAACTTTAGGCCCATTAAAACCAAAGGCTCTTGAATCCATGGAAGGGAGTTCAAAGCAGATAAATGTTGTGGAAATATTGAGGCAAAGCCATTTTTGTGCAGGGAAGCTATTGAGGAGCGCACCTTTGCAGACCATTTCTGGGAGCTTCGTTCATCCGATTTGGGTGTCGTCAGTTTTGATGGGTTCTTGAGATCTGGTAGAACAGGACCAGCTCATTGTTGTAATCCATTGGCACTTTCATGATGTACAATTAAAGCTTCGAACAGAAATAAGAAAGCCTCACCCACTGAGACAAAGGCCCGAAGACGTAGGCGAGATTGCCAAACTCCATTATCACTTCAGTGTTTTATGGTTTGTTGTTCCTAATGCTTATTTCCATATCTATATATGTTTATATGGCTGTCATGTTTCTTCAATAATTCTTCCTCTTTCATTAAGTTCCTAAATGGTAATTTAACTCATGAAAATTAACTCAACCATTGTCATTTAAAAGATCTTTTCGGATCAAGAGGTATCAGAGCTAGTTGACGGTTGGATTTTGAGTTTTCATGACTACCAAGAAAATGGCATCTACAGAGGGACTTTCCCAAGATGAGAAGGATATGCGAAAAACTCTATTTTCCATGGTTGAGATGGTGAAAGTGTTGTATGAAGACTACTTGGAACAAAAGAGATCGGTTCAAGAGAAAGCTTCAAAGAACAACAAAGGCAAAGAAGGATTGAAGGAATTTCCTTATGCATCTGTTTCAGAAAGAATATTTGAGGTATGCAGTGAAGGTCATTCATCAATTTCGCATTGTTCCCATCAATATAGTTCTTTTGATGCATTTGAAAAACATACAAAAGCTATAGGTTTGAAATTGCTAACCAAGATGGGATATGAAGGAAAGGGCCTTGGAAATAAGGGCCAAGGTATCATTGATCCCATAGAGGTTGTGGAAAGACCTCATTATTTAGGATTGGGATATGGCGAAGAGGAGATTGGAGCATCCTCCAAGATGGGTTCCAAAACATTGGAAGCAAGTAATGCTTCGAATGACCAGCTTAAGTCATTGTAGGAACACTTCATGAAAGGTGATGGCGTATCACTCCATGATTGTGATAGTGAATGAAATCCATCTCCAAAGCAAAGTGAAGATCAGCAAGAAAGGTATAATGGTCATGGTTTTTCCAATTCTCTTTTTTATTATAAAAAACATAATCATGTAATCTGAAACTTGTGAAATAAGTATCCTTGTACTTTTTGTCATTCACCCAAGCATTGTGTTGCCAAGTGTTGGAAGAGAAAATATTTTTACAGGAAACTTATGTCAACCAGGAAGGAGACATGACATAAAGACTTAGCTCCACAAAGGAATAAAGAGAAGGGAAAACAAGTTGGGGTGCCAAGAAACCACTGCACTTATTGCGACAGGGGTGGACATCAAAAGGCTAAATGTTGGAAGCTTAATCTGAAGCTTCATCCAAAGAAGGAAAAAATGATTATGCATGTACTCACAAAGGAAGAGACATTACCAGCGAAGCAAGAGGAACACCATGAAGGAAATAAAACAGTCACTTGGTTTTGCCAGAAGTGGATGTCACATCTTCATTGTATTTTGCTTCCATTAATGTAATCACACATGTTGAAATGATGACCTGTTATAACATCATTTTTGTACAACATAGTGTTTTGTTTTTATCCTTATGAGTATGTAATCAGTAAGTTCCATGTTAGATTAATTATCTACAGATCACTAGGGTATCCACCTCCTTGATGGCGAGACTTCTTGGATATGAATCCTTAAAAAAGAGAGAGAAAAACAAAGCAAGGTTAGTAAAAATCCCATCCAAGGGTGAGTGAGGTTACTTAATAGAGGATAGTTGTTGGTCACCATGAGAATGGATTTGAGAGAGACAGAGCACCCAAACCAGGGAGGTGATCTCTCCCCATGTGATCCTGAGAGCCATTGTGAAGTGGCTTAAGAAAAAGAAAAAAGTGAAAAAAGGAGAAGACAAAACTAGCTAAAATTGATCACATCTTCATGAACAGAACATTGAAAAACCATAGGATGTATTTTTTCATGTGGAACCAATGTTGACAAGTCATTCAAGGCACCATAGATGTAAAGAAACTCAAAAAGCGTGTAAAATTTGGAGTATTAAAAAAAATCAAGGGGGGGGGATACAAGAAATTTAATTTTTCTTTTTTTTGCTCAAGGAGAAAATCTTGCCAAATCAGCAAGTGGAGCCCATTTTGAGCATGGAGGATAGCAGTGGAGTGAGGATGTAGGTGCTAGTGAGTGAATATAGGTCCACTTCCCCTAATAACCCTTTGAATTATGCACCACAACCACCCTTGACACAGATACCTCAAGATTTTACCCGGTATTAGGGCATTGCAAATCTTCCTCATTTGTTTGTGAACAAAGAGGAGGAAGGATGCAAATTGACCCTATGGAAAAAATTTCATGTGCCATGGATTCAAAATGTAAAATATGTTGGCTAGAGATGAGCGGGTAAACACAGAATCGCCTTTTACAATGGTGATAAAGTGAAGTCATTATGTCAACGGTATCTCCCAACCTTTCTCATTTGTAAGGTTTCCTTGTTTGTGGTCAGCTTTCTTAGATTATTGAGTCCCATTCTACTTGGATGCTTATTAGAGTTGAAGTCCTTTTCTATGTCTCAACATATCATGTCTCAATGTATTAGTAGAATTGGAAAACATGCCTCAACGTATCATGTAATACCCCTAATCTAAACCCAAATTGTAAATGAAAATGAAAATGTACATATAGGTTGGTGATTCATTGGCACTAATTTTTAGTT
This sequence comes from Picea glauca, assembly GCA_000966675.3. NCBI lineage: Eukaryota > Viridiplantae > Streptophyta > Pinopsida > Pinales > Pinaceae > Picea > Picea glauca. The sequence continues at coordinate 180,136 of JZKD02S1415196.1, forward strand.
CAGTTTTGCGCGCCCCTAAGTAGTGTTCAAGAATTGTTTTCTAAAGAAAGGTCGCACACATTCCATAGTGTTGTGCACACCTGAGTAAGTGCGCATGGATTGTGCTTCAAGGGAAGGGTATGCACATTCCATAGTGTTGCACGCACCTAAGTAAGTGCGTGAGAAGAATTACCTTGAAGTGCGCATCGAACTGATTTGTGTGTGTGTGTGTGTAACACCCTGTTTCTCCCAAATTTGTAATTAATCCTAATACAGGAATTACCATGCTGGAGCATGATGAAAATGTGAATGTATGATGTGAATGGACCTTATGAAGAAGGTCGATGAATGTAAATAACATTATGAAATTATATTGCAGGACTGTTGAGAGGGGACGTGCAGAAAAAGAGACCACGATGGCGGTGGAAGGCACCTGAAAAGGCGACGATAACTTCCACTGAGAATTAACACCATATTTGGACTCCACTGGCCCAGAGAACCAAAAGCGGCTCGCTGGCCCTAAAATTCAATGCCTTGCAGGCTGGTAGGCGGATGGCTTGATGAGGGATGGGATGGTGAACCGCCCATCCGTAGAGCCGTCAGGCCTGATCAGCGCGAGGGTAATTGTGCCACACGCAACCTCGCGAGAGGATAAGGTGTATGGCAGAGACGATTGAAGGGGCAGATGTGAGGGGAACTCTGGATTACGCAGAGTGAGTGATAGCAGAGAGGAAGGATTGCAACCTTCGCTCCTGGTCACTGGCAGACAGAGAGACGCAGTCTCGGAGCATCGTGGTCTCAGCTCGGGGGTGGCTAGTGGTAAATCCATTGGGAGTCGCTACACCTACGGTTGGGTGGAAACGAGCACCCCTCTCAGTAGTCGCACCCACTTCTGGTGTTATTTCTGATAAGTGTTATATATATTGCATCTTGAAATTCATAGACTGGTATATGTATATATATGCTCATAGAACTGTGAAATTGTGAATGAATTCAATGTTAGAATGTTGATGCAATGTTTGATAAGAATGAATAGATATATGCTTATAATAGAAGAAACCATGCATGATTTATGTTGATAAATGAATTTGATTATGCATGAGCGGAACCAAGTCAGACTTCCAGTCCATCCTCGGGAGTTCGTTTCCCTTTGTCTGTTTCCAGGAATGCCCTGGATTAGATCTCTTCACAGAGATTCCCTTCTTAGAAAGGCTTACCAAGAACCTGGATAAAGGACTTGAATGTGCAAGTCTTAGCAACCCTGTATGAAGAGGAATGACCCTCTTAAAAATCCCAAAGTAGCAGTGTAGGGATAAGTATTGATCAACGAATGAGATCCTGTCGGGGAACCTGCGGTCGTTTACGATCGTTAAATCGAAGGAATGAACAAGGGCGTTAATTACCTTAACCCTTTTTCTTCTATCTTCGTGAATAGCGAGAAAATCCAAATCGTAGACCCCCAGGCTCCATGAGAACATCTGGACCGTTAGTTTTTCCACGTCCAAAGAGCAGTAGGAAAGGGCGCAGCATCGGGATCGATCCGAACCGTCAGATCTTAGCTAGGAAACCCGACAGTCGTTAGATCTATAGGGAGATAGACGAGGGTTAAGCCTCGTGAATAGGGGCAAAAAGGATTCGAGCCACCCATCCGAGGAGGACAGGTGGCAGAGAACCAGGGATCTCGTGAGCTTGGAGGTTCGCGGGGTAGGAGTCCAAAAGTTGGATGCTCCAAGTCGCGAATGGTGAAGCCACGAGAGGATCAGAGTCGTCCATCCGAGGAGGACAGGTGGCAGAGATCCAGGGGTCTCGTGAGCTTGGAGGTTCGCGGGGTAGGAGTCCAAAAGTTGGATGCTCCAAGTCGCGAATGGCGAAGCCACAAGAGGATCAGAGCCATCCATCCGAGGAGGACAGGTGGTAGAGATCCAGGGATCTCGTGAGCTCGGAGGTTCGCGGGGTAGGAGTCCAAAAGTTGGATGCTCCAAGTCGTGAATGGCGAATCCATGAGAGGATCAGAGTCATCCATCCATGGAGGATAGGTGGCAGAGATCCAGGGATCTCGTGAAGTCGGAGGTTCGCAGGGTAAGGGTCCAAGCATTTGGTGCTCCAAGTCGCGAGACGTGAGGAGCGAGAAAGAAGGGTAGTCATTGGATCTGGGTCGCAGGAGAACCGTCGAATCTACACGTAGGATCGTGTATCGGGGTTTCGTAGGTTGAAGCCCTTGATCTTGGCAACAGAAGCTGCGAAGTCGCGAAGTGCGATATTCTGACGAGATCAGAACCGCCCATTATTTGGGACGCGTGTCAGGAGATCCCAAGGAGTCGGGGATCGGAGAATCGGAGTTTTCAAAGGCGTGAAATTCTTACACTTTGAAATCGCAAAACGCGATACCCCGATTAGTGGGGGACAACTGTCAGCATATCCGGAGAAGTGGAAGCCCCCTTGAGTGGGAGCCAGCTGTCGGCACAGTGGATAAGGAGGAGAGCTCGTCGTGTGAGGGCCAGCTATCAACATAGCAGAGAGTCGGTATTCGGAGAATCGGGAATCCCGTGGACATATGCACTTTGGTATTAAAAATCCCGAAACCCCGACCAAAGGAAAGCTATAAGGCTGCGGTCTTGTGTGCACGGTCGTGTGGGCTAGGAGCCTAGCCAGGGAAGGGCTAAGGCCAAAAAGATCTCCTCGGTGATCGAGGATTGCAGAGTACAAGGACTCTTGGCAATGGGAAAGACGAAACCCCTGATAACCTGATATTAAGATCAGGGAAGACTGCAGTCAAGGTGTAGAAGGTCATGTAGGTGAGAGAAAGAGCCAGCTTACGCTGGGTCTCCATGGTTATTTAGGGGTACGAGTCTGACAGAGGACCGAAAATTTTTTGATTTAGGTAGCGGGTATGTTACAAATTGGTATCAGAGCATGGTTACAACACTTGGCCTACTTGGACTCAGGCACGAGCTGCGTTAGAAGATATTGTTATCTGCGTTTCTCTTTAAGGAGAAGGATTGGAGAATGAAACTATAATTTGGAAATTTCTATAACCCCTCTGTTAAAATGGTAACTACTCTTATAGGAGTAGGGGTGCACTGATCATTATTACTAATAAGATTTGAGTGTGAATGACAGAGGTAGAATAAATTGTGCTATGAAGCTGCACGAGCCAGACAAGGGACATGAACTGAGTTGTTCTGTTTTAGCATAATGATGGATACCTACTAAAGCAAGTAGAGTCTCTTATGATTAAGATGGATGGTTAGGCAAGGAGTAATACCCAAAGGAAGAAACCCCTTCATGATTTGGAAAATCTGGTAAGGATGAGTAGGATCCTTAGAAAGTTATGACCACGGTATTATTAAGAGACTAAACCTTGAGCATACAATTCCTCACGATTGAGAGGACTGGTGAAAATACGTAGGGTCAGTTTTACCTAACCTATAATGGTTATAATCGACCATGAGGATAACCTGTTTGAGGAGTCCTTTGAGACTGATTGCTAATTCTCAAGAGTGACCCTTGTTGATCGTTTCCATAACGAGAGGGTAACACCTGTATGAGTTAGGACTATGAAATTAGTCATGTAAGTAACTTAAAAAAAAAATCTCAGAAGATATAGCAGGAGAAATCCTTTAGAAAAGAATTTTGAAGATTGGATGGGATCTAGAGTCAAGATCCACTTAGAAAGAACCAAAACATTTTGGGTTGTTCGATCTCGGAAAAAAAAAAGCACACTGGTTAGTTGCGAGGAGATACCGGAATTTCGCAATTCCGAAGATCAAAGGATTTGAGGTTCTCCATAATAAGAGCCCCAAAGTCGCGAAATGTGAAAACCCGACATAATCACAACCGTCGGTTGGAGAGTCGTTGATGACCGTTAGACCTAATTAATTAGCAGGGAAGATAAGGCTGATAACCTCTCATCACTTATAAGCTCAGGAGGAATAGTATCTGTTAGATTGGAATCGACGAGAGCCATTGATCTAGAGCTTCGAGGTTTCATCTATGGGAAAATGGAAGCGTAGACTTCCCAAAGTCACACCAGGAAAATCACCGATTTGATCAGATCCGTTGATTGCCAGAGAGATCTGGACCGTGGGATCCGGATTGTCGGGCCCGCATAGATTAGAAGTTGGGAAACGGTGGAGCATTGTCCATGGATTCACTAAAATACGGGATCCTGATGCGTGTCTAAGAATTGACCCTAGATTCCGAGCGAAGGGTCATGTAGATGAAAGAGTCGAGAAGACCTTAGCCTTGGTCTTTCGAGTTTTCATATTTCGGGAATCAAGGGAACAAAATTCCTTGCAACGAGAATTCCAAAATCACGAAATGCGAAGCACCTTTTAAATTCGGATCATGGTCACTGCCGGTGGTCGCGTGAGGAGAGGGTGTAAGCCAGTATGATGAGTAGTGCTTGAGTTGAATGCACCGAGAGCTTCCTATTAAGAAGCCTGATACTCATACCAGTAAGGTATGAATGATATATAAAACGTGCAATTAATGCACATATATGATGTAAGAGTATAAGTATACTAAAGGCCCAACACGATGGCCCTGATGAGTGAAACGTGAGGCAAGACTCACACTTTCCAAAATGGAATAAATACCATGGATGCATGGTTGACTCCGTTATGAAGAGTCATGAAGGATCTGTCTTGAAGGATAGCTTAAAGGGAATGTACTCCATATCCCCAGGAAAAATCCAGTACAATTAAATGAAAGAATAAACGAGCAAGGATGCTCTATTGTCATGATAAGAGGCAAAGGTTTATGCCTTTGCAGATCACATGAGAAGGACTGTGAACAAATCCTGAGATGACTAATTTTAAAAATGGAAATGTATGTAGGCTATGAAATATAACTATGATAGCTACATTAAGGCTTAGGATTATGAAAGTGGTTAAGTACATCATAGATGTAAGTTAACCAAGATGCATGATATATTCCTTGAGGGAATATTTGGTAGACCACTAAAAAGCTAACTCAAGGTCGAGGCCATCATAGGTGGTGATGGATCTGCAGCAAGGAAGTTGCATGCTGAAGGAGTTCGCGGTGGAGGAACTGTATAAGGTCTATGTCAGGGGAACAGAGTCACGACCCTGATAATTGTTGAAGGATTGGACAATGGGCTGCAAGGCATGTCCATGTATAAGAATCATGTAAGTAATAGAAGACTAATAACCGAATATTGACCATTCTGACAACCTAATGGAAGTGTGTAGGATGCACACATTCCTGACCCATTATGAACAAAGAGTTGCTACTAAAGCATGTTGAAGTATCCTAAGAGTTAGGATGGGCCTAAACCAGGGCTGCTCAGAAAGAGAGCAGTTGTGGAAACCAGTTTGGTTGGTAAGAGGCCAGTAAACCCCTGAGTATGATTAACTGAATAAATGAGTACATTTAATTGATACAGCTCGGTTGAATCTATGATTAAGGAAAGGCAGTGAGGCCTTAGAGATAACTGGACTGGGCTGAAAATCCCCAGGCGATGTAGAAAGAACTGGAAGAAGGGGAGAACCCTCAATTCTTTCTTTGACTGTGCAACACACTTTTAGGGGATGAGAAAGCCAGTACATTGATGAACGAAAATGCTTTGACACCATAATAATGATGGTTGTAATGCTGTGAAAATGATTGAGAACTGTGGTGTTACGCTCATGAAAAACATTAAGGATAATGTGATGAAAGTGCATACTGACATGCTAGACACACCTGAAAATGTTTTTATTAAACGTTATGATATTTGCATTTCAATTTCATGACGATTAATATGCCTATGGTGTATGTCATGTGTAGAAAGGAATAATATTGGAACTGTTGAGGAAGACAGTTGCCAATAATGAACAACCTCAAGCAGAGAGTGACCATGGAAAGGCTGCGGTAGAAAGGTTGTTGAAGGCACTGTGGAAATCCCGCTAAAGTGCTATCGATAAGGTAGAGGACAGAGAAAGGGTGCAAGCAGCCAAGAACAGGTATAAAGGTATTCGTACGCATGTGGCACAGGGTATGAAGGGATTTGGTAAGAACCCCTTCCGAAATATCTATTATTGCATGCTATACCTGAAAATTGAAAAGGGCAGTTGTATGCCTTGGATACCCGAGTAGGGTATGATTCGGGGAGGATGACCTGAATAATGGAGGCACGAACCTCTGGTACCAAAAGACTGGTTGTAACCTTTAGAAGAATTCATGAACTGATATGTCATGAACACATGAACCAATCAAGGAACGATTGGAAATAAAAGTGCTCATGGATATCACATTGCTTGGAATTACTTCCAGGAAATGCATATTTGCATAAAAGACAAACAATGGATTTCTCATTGAGGAAAGAGGACCTTCCAACATTTTTACTCACGAGGTATAGGTGTTAGAGAAAATCAAATTTGGGTGGCCATGAATGTTGGCACCCTGGTTATTAATGAAGGCATAATGCGTGAGCGCATTCGTGCGAAACTTTTAAGTTTAATATGTACTAATTTGAGGTCGTGATCGGCCTATAACAGGAAGCGTGGATTATGTTGAAAGAATGAATGAAAACGAGTAAACCATACGAGGAGAGGATTGGTTAAATCCCAACACCCCATGACCAAGAACTGGTCCTAAAGTGTGACAAACTTGGAATCA
>JZKD02S1415208.1:0-11178 GCA_000966675.3 Picea glauca
TGTGTGCATGCCCCATGGGTTCATGAGCTCCGCGCCATAATTTAGATTTGAATTTTGAATGTAGATGGTATGCGTGTGTACATGCCCCATGGGTTTATTGTGCTTCCTTTCCCGAGGATGCAGAAATAAATAAAAATAAAATAGTATTGAAAATTTTATATATGATATTCAAACAGTTTCAATGTTAGTTTGTTAAAGAGAATATTATTTCATCAATTTAGAGATTTTCACTTTAAAACTAATTTTTAATTGACAAAGACTATGGATTTGTCAAAGAGAGAAAATATAGTCACATCAACTTAGGAATTTTCACTTCAAATCTTTTAAATTGCTAAGGATCATGGTGTAGATAATACATCATAATTTTCTAGTTCACAATTCTCATGCATTTAGGACCATTTACACACACCCTAGAACATGCCAATAGTAGGATGTTTATTAATGTTGAATGAAATTCTAACTAGATATATGCCATTATAATAATCCAATTTTAGAATAGGCAATGCTTTTGATGTCAAAAATATCTTATAAGTCTCCTTTGATTAGCAATTGCTTTATTACTTATTTCATAAATTTACATTGTTAAGTTAATGATGGTCATGATGGTCTTTCATGTGTGTTAGTGGCCATGAAAATATGGAATGTATGTGTGTGTTTTCATTTGGAGGGATGATTTGAACAACTTTCACAACTAATTTGAATATAGTGTAAGAACATGAAATGTAGGAAACAAAATTAGCTTACTTAGTATATAATTTAATTCATGGAAGTTTTGTATAGCTATGTGGAAATCCAATTTGTTTTTAACTATATAGTATGTTACTTTTTCTATAAACAATAATGTATATGATGTCATTAGTGCATTCATTTAGTACCTAAATTATGAAATTTCTTTAGAAAAAATTGTAAAATGTTAGAGAAGAGTTTGTACCTATACATTACTATTTTTCCAAATTTTTAAATATTAATTTTAAAATTAGGAAAGTTAGCATATAATAAAATAATTTTCTTTTATTGTAGACCTTGGTTGTTGTAGTGGGGCATATAATATTTTTTAAATGGGCAAAGCCATAAAAATGTATAGCAAAAATGAAACACCTCTATATTTTATCCTTATGTATATCAAGAAATCAATCAATAAACTATAATTTTTTTTTTTTTAATTACATATTTGGAATCTACATAGTTGGTTCTATATGTGTTGATAGTTGCACTAGTGTTGGATTTGTATACACTATTTAAAAATAGTGTGAAAAGGTAGATATTGAAAGAAATTTGAAAAAATAAAGGCTTTGTTGTTTTTGTACCCCAAACCACCAAGGTCATCATGTCGAAGCTAAATCCAAAGCAACCAAGTGAAGAAACATGTACGGGTGAGTGCAAGCTAATGAAAAACAACAATATGTTAACTTGGAGGGATTATTAAAGGTACTTTTATAATGAATTTGAATATGGTGTAAGAAGATGAAACGTAGGAAATTGAATTAGTTTTTTGAATATATAACTTTTATTCAGATATTGTGATAACTATGTCAAATTTGATTTTTTCTAAGAGTGGTATCTTATTTTTCCAACAAAATATAAGGTATATGTTTTTATTCGTGCAGGTGTTGAGTATCTTAACAATGGATTTTCATTCCAAAAACTTGTATACTTGTAGAGAACCCATTTTTCTTGTTCTGTGTATTTTTTGAAAAATTTTAATATTAATTTTAATTTTTTTTAAATTATCAAAGTCAACATATGTCTGAAATTACAATGTCTTTTGTTCGTGCAGGCTAAGAGGGTCTTATCATTATCAATTTTTTTTTAAATTGTAGGTATTGGTTTCCTCTAGTGTTGTGTATAACTCATTTGAGAAATGGTTAAGCCGAGAAAAAATTATAGTGGAAATAAGAGAGGTATGTATTATAGGATTTTGATATATGTGGAGACAAAAATAGATTAAAAATAGTAAACAATATTAATTTAAATAAAAAAATTATATATTTGAAATCTGCATAGTCGACTATATCTATGTCTATAGTTTTGTCAACAACTGAATTGTTTAGCACATAGAAAAATAACGTCAAAGACAGATATGTTACACATAAAAAATACTCACTTTGATAGTGTCGCAAGTGTCGCATTGTGGTCGCAAGTGTCACAAATGTCAGAAAAAACATACTGCCATAATTCCTATGTCATGATTATAACGACCTCGGAAGGACATTTGAAACACCTCAAACATTTTATTTGGAAGAAGAGGAATGGTTAACTGGGTTTATGAACCTGTTGCCATTTGAAAGAACCACTAAAATTGAGTTTTTAGAGGAGAACGCTCCCCTATACCTCTCTCAGGAGTGTTGGCACCCCCCTATAGACTATCTGGGAGCATTATAACACTCTATCTGCCATTTTGGAGGAGCGTTGTTGCTTTTAGGAGTGTTGGTGCCCCTTTATACATTACTAGGGAGCGTTATAACGCTCTGACTGCCCTTTTGGAGGAGCGCTACCTATTCTGGGCAACAGTTGGTTTGTTGAGAAGAATGAGCGAAAGATCCCTTCAATCTTTGAAGGCAGTTGGATTCGAATCCTTAGTCAAGCCATGATTTTAGGGAAGATCCCTAACTGAAGGAGGAAAATCCTCAACTTTCCCCAAAGATATCTCAAGTGGTTGGGCCTCTCCAAGCCTATATAAGCAGGCTTTCTTATGGTGAAAGAAAAGGGGGATGATTGAAGGCATGAAACCTATGATCTCATAGGAAACACACAGTGAAGTGGAGGAGAATAATCAATGAAGTTATTTTCATTCTGATCGTAGGTCTTTTGAGCAAGGGTTAGACAAGGAGGACTTGATGAAGTTGTTGCACTCGCATCTACGGTTGTAAGTTTCCTTCATTGTTGTTCTCATCAATATAATATGCTTGGATTGTTTCTTTCTAGTTTGTGTTTAATCTCACATGAACTTGTCTCTAACAGATAGATCTGTTTCAAACTAATCTCAGTAGAGTAGGAAGTGGTTGTACTTTTGTTTGTCTACAGGGCTTATCGAGGAGCAAACGATTGGAGCTCAACTTGGACCGTGTAGGGACAAACACCGATAAAAGGTACTTATTTTCTCCTTCCTCCTCATACATTAGTTTATCTAGATCTAAAAGGAAGTCAGTGACCATGATAAGCATATTCTGTCTTAAGAGTTAAGAGTCTAGCTCTCAAGAGGAGATCTACATGTCCGCAGGGAGATTTTCCTTCAACAGAAATCCACAATTACTGTGTGGAAGCTTGCACCAAGGTGAAAGTCCGTTAAGCAGGTCGCCATTGTAACTGTTCCACCATATCCTAGCCCCTTCTTGACTTGATCATGCAACGTTGGATTTCATCACCAACTAGTACGATCATCGAGAGAAGTTTTGTTTGCTTGGTTGATTCCTAGATTTTATTAGTGTATGATGTTTCTTTTTGTTAGTTGGCCCTAGATTTTCAGTGTGTTCTATTATTCTCCACAATTGAGCCTGTAGATGATAAAGGTCTTCGCCGATCACGTAGGATGCAAGGGCTGCCTCCGGAAGGCTATCAACCCTTACCTCCTAACCGGCTAGAAGACAACTACCGTAGAGAGGTAGAAAATCAATTCGACGCTGGAAGTGTTATTGCTCCTCCGTTAGATAATTCAGAAGGCGCTTTGGTTACGGTTGAAAATCCCACTACATCTGTGTCGGTAACCCCTCTTGAACCACTTTTGGTTCGTTTAGACTCCCTTGGGAACGTCATAGACGAAGAGATCCCACGATCACCGGAGAGGATCTTTACCGAAACATATATGGGATCCATAGAACCAATATTTGGTGATGAGTATAGGACTCCTATTCATCCTAGCACCGCAGTAAATACCAATCCCACACCTTCTCATTCTGTATGGAGGAATTCATCGGGACGCAATCTCTATGAACATTTCAAATCCTTTCGACAACCCTTTCAACCTCATGACCCTCCTAGTGAAACATGACCATCTGGTCAAACCATGAATCACCCAGTCGATCAGGTTATTAATCCTATTGTTACACCAGCACAAGTCCATCCTAATGTTGGACTCATCACCTCTACTCATCTCCAAAGCACTTCAATCTCTACCCTAGTTTCTACAAGCTTTTACTCTACAGCTCCACATGTTCCACATGATCTTGCTGGGACATCTGCTCACCCGAGAACGCAGATCCCTGCTAGCCCAACACAACCGGCTGGAGGGCAACCACCATCTAGCGGACCTTTCCCTCCTGGAGGACTACCATTCCATGGTGGGCCTACCCCTCCCAGGGGACAGCCCCCTTTTCATGCTCCTCCTGGAGGGAAACCTCTGTTTGCCAGTCATACCCCGGTCGTAAATCCACCATTGGCAGGGGGGCAACCCTCGTTTGCTGGAAACCCTTCACAATCCTGGGGAATATCTTCAGGAGGCACTTTTATTCAACCCCGCATTGGGGGGAACTTGTATAATAACCCACTAGGAGGAGTATCCAATCTTGTTCCTTCCGGAACATCTTATGGACAATCTTATCCAGGCGACATCCCAAACACCACCTGGAGTTCTGTAGGACCACAGTCTTATCCTCCTCATGGGTCTAATGTGTATCTGCCTCTAGGATCTACTCCTTACCATTCTCAAGGGAAAAATGTTTATCCTCCTCATGGGCAAGCAAATCACCCGGCCTATAATGCTCAGAACCCACCGGGTTATGCCAATGTTTCTCATCCATCATCGAATCTTGTTTATCCTGGCCAGCAACAACCGTATATAGGGGGACCTATTGGTTACAACTATCCACCTAACCCAGTTTATGGTCTAACTGTTGTTCCTATGCTGCACCAGTATCATTCGCAAATTAACCGACAGCTACCTTTCCTTGTGACTCTAGATCTCCCAGACTTGTCTCGGTTAACTAATGATCCTATTTCTCATTCACCGGCTTGGCCAGTCATTCCAGCTAAACTTCCTTATGATATTCCGAAATTTGACGGAAACCCTAGCGAAGATCCGAACAACCATGTGATGACTTTCCATTTGTGGTGTTCATCAAACTCTCTCATGGATGATTCTGTACGTTTGCGTCTTTTCCAGCAAACACTTACCGGTTCAGCAGCAAAGTGGTATATTGAACTACCACGTGCTTCTTTTCATGATTTCAATTCCCTTGCCATGTCTTTCCTCACGCACTTTCAACTGCCTATTCGCTATGAGACGGGTACTGAAGTCTTGACATCCCTTCGTCAAACTAACTCCGTGCATATATCTGACCATATTCATGAGTGGAGGCGCGACGACGAAGGATGATCAAGGAAGTCATTCCTGACATACTATTGGCGGAATGGTTTACTAAATCACTGTTACCCCCGATTGATCACGATGTTGCTATGGGTGGTGTGGTCACAGAGGAACAAGCCATCGCTCTGGCTCAGTATTTAGATTTGGTTTATTCCCAATCTAGTACTTTATATGATTTGCTTCTGAATGCTGCTCGAGCTAATACCGAGCCATCTAAACCATCATCCTCATCTCATGTAGATGGTGTTATCGGTTCCGTCAAAACTCAATCTTTTTCCAAATCGACTACACCCTCCTCTACCTCTCCCTAAACTCAGATCTCTGAGGTGAATGCAGTTCAATCTGCCCCTTCACAACAACCCGGAGGTAAGAAGAAGACAAAGAATAAATCAAAAAATAACAATGAACAAACAAAAAATCAAGCTCAACCACCTGCTACCGAAAAGAAAACACAATGGAAGCTGAAATTCCCGTGTATCATTTGTGGTGACGATCACTACACTCGAGACTGTCCACTTCGCAATGAAGTGGCCAAAATTTTCCAAGGAAAGTCACAACCCACTGTGCTTACTCAGCCTTTTCCACGACATCAATCCATGGTTGCTCAAACCCCCTCTCCTGTGGGCAGTTCTAGCGATCCTCATGATGAGGCCTTGTCGAGTGCACATATTTATATGTTTAATGGGATCAATTTGACCACTCGCTCTAAGACATACGACACACCAGGTAACCCTGACAAAGGAAAAGACACTAACGGCACCGGTACTTTACCAGATCCATCATCGTCCTCCGTTAGTCTTCCATCGGTTAATCCTCCGTCTGGACCACTTCAGATTGAGAAACCCATGTTCGACTCTATCTTATGCCCTCCTAAGAGTACTATACATAAAGCTACCTTTAATCCTAGTTCACATGCCGCCCAGAACTACAACATTGTTGAAGATTTAGCTCAAGCACTGTGTGCTATGTCTGCATTAGAAGTTCTACAGCACTGCCCCAGTCAACGTAGAACGCTCTTAGTCGCTCTTGGCGTTGTTGATCCTGAGTCGTCCAACCATATCATGTTTAACCTGGACAATTATGCATCTCGAATCTCTCACCAACTTGTTTTTCAAGTTGATGTTGTTGTTCATAATCAACAAATCCACCGAACTATTCTGGATGAGGGAGTCTCGACTTGTGTCATGTCTTTGTCATGGTGGAAAGGTTTAAAATCACCAGCACTCAACAAATCCCCAACGATGTTACGCGCCTTCGATGGGTGAGGTTTTCATCCCCATGGGCTTTTACAGTCCCTGCCCATCCAATTAGGTGGCAAAACTGTTACTGTTGATGTCGAGGTGGTTGATGCTCCCCTCGATTACAACTTGTTACTTGGAAGAAGTTGGTTTTATGCTATGACCGTCGTTGCCTCGTCAGTTTTTCGATGTGTCCAATTTCCTCATCAGGGAAAAATTGTCACTGTTGATCAGTTGGATTTTTGCATGACCGATGCTCGTGCTCCTGCTACCAACAATATTCCTTTCTTGGGAGACCACAAGATCACGTATGAAAGCATTGGTGTTGACTTACTGAAAGATTCCAGTCTCATGGGTACCTTCCCTACACGACTTCCACAGACTACACATCATATTTCCACCGTCGATATGATTTCAACCATGGCTTATCAATCTTTGGAATCATCTGACTCTTGGATTGTACCTCGTCCGTTGGAATTCGATGCACTAGGTGACACTGTGCCACTTAGTCTAGCCGAAACATCATATGTTTCTACCTAATCCGTTTCTCCCTCGTCGGATGACCAACATCTATTGGTGCCTGACGTTTCCTCAATGCAATCATGGTTGAGTTCCTTGTCGTCTGCAATCGACTACATTTCCCCAATTTTTCCCTTGGACAAATCTATCATGGAAATGTTGCGCATTGACGAGCTATCTTGGGATGATAACCATCATCGATCTTTTTTTCTTCCCTCTCGTGAAGACATTTGGGCAGATATACAATCTATCTCCCCTCCCGACGACGATTTTCTATCATCTCCCATGCCTTCGACTTCTGATGATTTGGATCTAGTAGTTGACATGGTGATTTCTTTGATAGGGTTATTGGAGCCTGATCTCCTTACCCCTGTCATAACCCTCGAAATGTGTTCCTTCCCGAGTGATTATCTTCCATCCAACGAAGATCTCCTGGAGGCCATGACCGAGTTTTGTCCCTTGACATGGTATCCTTCCAAATCATTATCCTCTTGGAAGCCATGATCAAGAAGCAGTCACGAGCATAGTTTCTCTTATCTGTGGCAAGCTCGTTAAAAAATGAAACAAAGGCCCTGAGCATAGTTATTTTCCTGTGTCAAGCTCGTTCAAAAATGAAATAGTCACCTCTCTTGAACCTTCTTTTCATCTACCCTTCTCATTTTTCTCATCTAGTAGAGAAATTGGTGACAACCTCAAAGTCGGTGAATGAATTGAATAATGGAGGGCATGTCTCCAGCCTTTGCTGATCATTCTGGAGTTAAGCCACTAGCTTTCAAGCTGGGGGCATACCGAGCTTAGTCTTTGTTCTTTCTCATGCTCATAAATACATGAGAATGTATCCGGGTAAACGTTTGTCTCTTTTTCGGACCTATATGGATACACGAAAAAGGAACCCCTTGGAGTCTTCTTTAAGCTCTTTTCAGACTCTCTAAACATGAAAAGATTGTTGAGTGATCTTTCTTCCTTTCCCACTTGTTAAAAGGTTTGAAAGGACGTCTTTCGAGTGATAATTCATCTCTTTTTCGGCCTCGCGAGAATAACATTATGAAAAAGGACAACATTGGAGTCATCTTTAAGTTCTTTTCAGACTCTCTAAACATGAAAAGATTGTCGAGCGACCTTGTTCTCTTCACGCTCGTTAAAGTATTTGAAGAAAATATCTATTGAGCAATAGTTTATCTCTTTTTCGGTCTCATCAGACTACTTTATGAAAAAGGAACTGAGAGAGTTCTCTTTTAAGTGTTTTTCCAGACTCTATAATCATGAAAAACCTTCGAGTTTTCTATCTTTGGACTCGTTAAAACAAACATCGACAGACCCATACAGGATCGAACCCTTACTTCTTCCAGTTCATTAAACAAAGGAAGAGGAACTTACCGAAGGTGAGTTATATTGAGCATGTGTTACCCTCCTTGAGCTCGTTAAATCAAAAAGAGGTACTCATCTATCTGGGTGGGGGAAAAATTGAAAGAAGCAAGCCAAGCAGTTTTTTGAGAACATTACCAAATAACTCTTAGAGTCGCCCTTGAACACGTCACTTTGAATTTGCACACATCTTAATCCATTGAACCTCTGCACTGAACCAGTCCTCTGCATTTTTCTTACTCCTTTGGGTCACCCGACGAAAGTCACAGTATCCATTGCATCATCATTTTTTGGTTTTTGTCATGTTTCTACTGTTGTTCCTCAGTGTTCAATGGAAGTATCCACCTCGAGAGTCAGCCATCACAAATATCTTGTCTCAATACCCATGTCAGTCCATGTTCATTTGATCTACCAATTACATCTCAATGTCTGTTTCGTGTCGTTGATGGGGGAATACATCAAGGCCCTCCTTCGACAAGTCTATTCCTGTCGACTTCAACACATTATCCAAGAACTAGACTTAGAAACCAGTTAGTACTTTGGGACCTGCATGCCTAAATGGCAGGCCTCCTCACGTTCGATAGTGGGTTTACATCATTGACCTCTGATCGGATGATTCCACAGATGTTCGACTTCAGCTCATCCATTCACATTCGTTGGAATGTACTAGAGTACCTTGGGAATCATTGACATCAATGGTGATCTCCCTCGCGCTTGTTAACAGTTTACATCATTGATCAGTAATCAAGTGGTTTCTGCCATGTTCGACATCAGTGCTTCTATTCACATGGTTAGATTCGTACTACATCAGGATCGGTAAGGAGACCCTAGGTTGAGTCATCACTCTTATATGTACTTTTCCCAGGTTGCGAAGGAGTTTCTCTTGAACAATAACATGTATACTGTCACATAGATCCACTTTGTATTGGTCGTGGCTATGTCTTGTCATCTCGTAGATCCACTGTGTATTCTTCGTGGCTACGATCAATTCAGGTCATAGGAATATAGATCCACACTGTATCCTTGGTGGCTATACCTTTTATCAATACAATTATGGATCCACAGTGTATTTTATGGCGGCCATATCTTGCAAGTCTTTATCACCCAAGCATAGGTATGTCTGCCTCGGGTTTGAAACATGTCATAATATTTGTTGGATGTTTGTGTGTAGCTTTTGTCAGGTTCTCTGCGTCTATACCCTTTCTTGAAAGTCTGCAAATCATTTCAGTTATCAATTCCCGTCTTCTAACTTCATACTTTGGGGGGAAATCTGTTACACATCAAAAATACTCACTTTGATAGTGTCGCAAGTGTCGTCATTACAAGTGTCACATTGTGGTCGCAAGTGTTGCAAATGTCAGAAAAAACATACTGCCATAATTCCTATGTCATGCTTATAACGACCTCGGAAGGACAATTGAAACACCTCAAACATTTGATTTGGAAGAAGAGGAATGGTCAACTGGGCTTATGAACCTATTGCCATTTGAAAGAACCACTAAAATTGAGTTTTTAGAGGAGAACGCTCCCCTATACCTCTCTCAAGAGTGTTGGTGCCCCCCTATAGACTATCTGGGAGCATTATAACACTCTGTCTGCCATTTTGGAGGAGTGTTGCTGCTATTAGGAGTGTTGGCGCCCCCCTATACATTACTAGGGAGCGTTATAACACTCTGACTGCCATTTTGGAGGAGCGCTACCTATTCTGGGCAACAGTTGGTTTGTTGAGAAGAATGAGGGAAAGATCCCTTCAATCTTTGAAGGCATTTGGATTTGAATCCTTAGTCAAGCCATGATCTTAGGGAAGATCCCTAACTGAAGGAGGAAAATCTTCAACTTACCCCAAAGATATCTCAAGTGGTTGGGCCTCTCCAAGCCTATATAAGCAGGCTTTCTTATGGTGAAAGAAAAGGGGGATGATTGAAGGCATGAAACCTATGATCTCATAGGAAACACACAGTGAAGTGGAGGAGAATAATCAGTGAAGTTATTGTCATTATGATCGTAGGTATTTTGAGAAAGGGTTAGATAAGGAGGACTTGATGAAGCTGCTGCACTCACATCTACGGTTGTAAGTTTCCTTCGTTGTTGTTCTCATCAATATAATATGCTTGGCTTGTTTCTTTTTAGTTTGTGTTTAATCTCACATGAACTTGTCTCTAACAGATAGATCTATTTCAAACTAATCTCAGTAGAGTAGAAAGTGGTTGTACTTTTTTTTGTCTATAGGGCTTATCGAGGAGTGAAAGATTGGAGCTCAACTCAGACCGTGCAGGGACAAACATCGGTAAAAGGTACTTCTTTTCTCCTTCCTCCTCATACATTAGTTTATCTAGATCTAAAAGGAAGTCAGTGACCATGATAAGCATCTTATGTCTTAAGAGTTAAGAGTCTAGCTCTCAAGAGGAGATCTACCTATCCACAGGGAGATTTTCCTTTAACAAGATATAAGTAGGGGTATTCACAAAAACAGAGGTTTTTATCAATTTGCACACCGAACCACTAGGTGTTTCATCCTGAACCTAAATCCGAGCCAACCAAGTCAGCATACACCTTGCCAATCCCACCAAAATAATTTTAATTCAAAATAACGCGTGTGCGTTATTAGGAGCGTGAGCATGGTATAGGAACGCGTACACACTCTATGTATGCACACACACTCTTATAAATCATTTCCTTCGTTATATCTCTCCTCACTATCCTAAATCTACTGCCCCCTCCCCCCCCCTCCCATCTATGTCTATCTCCCTATCT
>JZKD02S1415219.1:0-11178 GCA_000966675.3 Picea glauca
CAAGGCAATATTGGTTCAAAATGATATTCCCAAGATAACGAGATAGACTTTCATGATATGTTTTCCACAGTTCTTAATTTAACATCTATTAGGTTATTATTATCTATAGCAACAAACTTCAATTTCGAGGTAGAAAATATGGATGGAAAAAAGCATTCCCACATGGTGACTTCAAAGAGGAGATCTATATGACACAACCATAGAAATATCGTGAAAAATGTAAACAATTATTGGTTTGTAAGTTAAAAAAGTATTTATATGGTCTCAAATAGTCTCCCAAAATGTGATACCAAAATTTTGATTATTTTGTGCCGGTATTGGTATTTTTGAGATCAAGATCATATCACTATCTATATTACAAACAAGATATTGGTAATTTTCTTAATATCACTTTATTTGTATATGATATGCTATTCTTTGATAAAATTAAGGATGTGATTTGTAATGTGAAGTCTCATATTTCTGAACCATTTGTTATGAAGGACTTGGGGGATGCAAAATATATATTAGGAATGGATATTAGGAGAGATAGATAAAAGAAAAGGCTTTGTTTGAGACAAAGTAAGTATGCAGAATATTTGGTACAACATTTTTGCATGGAAAATTGTGGAGCATTGATTGTATTGATTTTGATGGGAACTAAGATTTCATTCAAGAATGTTCCTACAATACTCATAGATATGAGGGATATGTATTCTATTCCTAATGTTGACACAATTGATACTTTGATGTATATTATGTTCTGTACTCGAACAAACACTACCCAAGCATTAGGAGTCTTGAATCAATATTTCATGGTTAATCACAGATGTGAAGATTTAGCTACAATGAAGAGGGTCTTTAGGTATTTGCAAGGTGCTTATGAATATTCCATTCTCTATCATAGTGATGTTTCAAGGGATACACACTAAGTGGATATACATGGTTATGTATATTTTGGTTGGGTATGCGATGTAGATAGAAGGAGATCTATGAGAAGATACATGTTTTGATTGTTTGGTCAAGAAAGAAGTTGGATGATGATTTGTAAACTGCCATAGATATTCCACTGGAATAGTTCATCCCAACAGATCTTACAATATTATGAAATATTGGATTGATTTGGTTTATTTCATTAGATGCCATATTTATTATCTCTATCTTGTGGATTGAATTTAAGAAATAATTGAAATATAAACATGAAAGAACATGCTGAAATAAAAACCATCCCAACAAATGAAAAAAATATTTGACCTCAAAAACCCAATAGAGGAGAAAAATTAGTTGGAAGGTGAGGCCTATGCTCTTCTCTCTTTGATTTAGTTATAAAATGCACGTAGAATGGAATGTGAACTCACCATGGAGTTATATTTTGGCACTGTGGCCTGAACGATTTCTATATAATCCTTCTATTACTTTCTTATTCTCACAAAATACCACGCTCATATGTGTTTCTTATCTATGGAATGAGAAAAATGCAAAAAAATGGAACCCCTTCTCCTTCTAGTGGCCTCGTTTTTAACATAGCCCCATCGCCATCTATGGGTAGTGTTTTGAATTCTTCAATGCTCAATTGTGATAATGTTTTGGACCTTCTAGAATCTTATTGAAATTACACATGTGGCTATCCCCATATGTGTGAGTAATGGGAGATGATGTGGCATCCTCTCGCACCATGGTGGTCAATATGGTAGGTCACATTGCAGGATACATAAATTTTGCATACAACCTCTCATTGACAGAATGTTTGCACCATTAGAAAGGTGTCTAAGTGCATATCAACATCAAGGGGTCTCAACTAAATATGATAATTTTTTTACCCCAAAAATTTAATTTAATGCATCAAAATGGCTCTAGTAGGTTTAAAACCCCAATTTTCCAAATTGGGATGTTCCATAAAAATGACCTTGCAAGATGATTCCTCCAATGTTTGAAATTTGTCCTTTCAACCCAATATTCCAAAGTTCATAATTCTCTTGTCTTGTATTTCTAGACTTCCTCTAAGTATGCTGCAAACTCTACTTGAGCATCTGATGCTAATTCCTCTATGTTAGGTAGGACCTACTACTCCTCTTGATCCAACATGAAAGGCTCAAATAGTTTCATATTCTCCAAATTTAATATTGAGTAAATGTGCATGTATGGGTGTATATTGTTTCTATAGGAATTATCTCCCACCTTCTCCAGTATATAAAAAGAGGCCATACCATAAATCCTTGATCTTCTTACTAGGACCTTGTAGTGTTTTCTTATTCAACTATTAACAAACCATGTCTTCCACTTTGAATGAATTCCTAGTTATGTGTTGGTCATGTTTGGCCTTATTCTTTTTTGTGACCTCTTCAACGTCTTTTCTCAACAAATGTTTCTTCTCCCATTGTATCTCATGAGAGGTCCTCCCTCACTCCTCCTTGCTAACCATATACAACATCCAAGGGTGAAGGTGGAAAATATCCATTTGAAGTTTCAAAAGGTGACTTACCAGTAGATGTGTGGACTGCTCTATTATAAGAGTGTTGTATATAGATCATATTTTCATCATAGAAGTGTGGATTGCTCTATTATAAGAGTGTTGTATATAGATCATATTTTCATCATAGAAGTGTGGACTGCTCTATTATAAAACTGTTGTATATAGATCATATTTTCATCATAGAAGTGTGGACTACTCTATTTGGATGTTTTTTATTGTAACCCCTCAAAAGATGCACCAAAATCTTGTTGATAGATTATGTTTTCCCATCTGTCTATGGATGGAATGTTGTAAATCCCTTCAACTTAGTGTCCATTTTCTCCCAAAATGTAGTCCAAAATGCACTTAGAAATATGGTATCCCTATCTAAGACATTCTCCTCAGTATCACAATGTGCACCCAAACATGTTCAAAGAACTAGTTTGCTACYTATTATCCTTTGATGGTATTTTTACAAGGCATGAGCATGCACATCTTGTTGAACCTATAAAATACCACAAATATATAGCCATGTCCCTTCCTAATTGTTGGTAAACCACACACAAAATCCATGGAAATGATTTCGCAAGGAGGAGTGAGTATAGGTGAGGGATTGTAAAAACCCTCTTTCTTGTTACTAGGCTTGTTGACACAACAATGTATGCATTCTCTAATACATTGTGTTACACCTTCTTGCATTTTGGGCTAGTACACATACCTCTATAAGTTAGAAGCCATCTTCCCAACACCAAAATTTCCTACAACCTTGGAGGTGTGAGCCTCTATGATAAGCTAGACTCTTTCACCTTTACGAACACGAATCTTATCTAGGTTGTAGAGTAACCCATTCTGGAGATGATAGTGAACCTTATATTCGTCTTCTTCTGTACAAATTTGGCCGCGTAGCTGATAAAACACCTCCTTGAAAACATGTCTACTACCCTATTCGTGTTTCCCTTGTTATAACTGATGACTAGATGAAAGTATTGTAAAAGCCCAATTGACTTATAATTTATGGTTTTTGTAGCTTACTTTGGGCTTTCACATACTATAAAGGTTGGTGATGTGTGTGGAAGATGGTGTCCTTTCCTATTAGATAGTGATTCCACTACTTAATAGCTTGAACCAGGGAATACAGTTCCTTGGCATAGGTAAGGTAGTTGAGAACTTCCCCATGAAATATTTCAGAATAATAGCATATAGTCCTTCCTCATTGCATCAAAGTTGCTCGCATGACACACCCACTTGCATGATGCATCGGTCTCCACTTCTAAAGTATTTTGCAAGCTTTGTAATGCAGGAACTAGTGCTTGATTGATATTTCTTTATATCTCATCAAAAACCCTTGATTGATTCTTCCCCCATTGGAATATCTTACAACTCACTATTATGGCATTGATTCATGCAACTGTTGCTGAAAATGAAGTTATGAACTTCCAAAAGTATTGTGTTTCCTCAACAAAGCTCCTAAATTCAGTGATAGTTGTATGAACTACCCATTTCATGATACCCTCCATATTTGTGGGATCTACCTTGAGTTCCCCTTCACCAATCACATACCCCAAAGGTACCAATGACTACTGAGAAAAATCACATTTCATGAGGTTAACTTGCAGTTGGTTCTTTTTCAGGGTCTCTAACACCCGCATAAGATGTGATATGTCATATTCCCAAGTATAGTTATAAACCAGTATATCATCCAAATATACTATAACAAATGAATCTAAATATGTGCGTAATACATCATGCATTAGTCTCATAAATGTAGTTGGTGCATTACATAAGCCAGATAGCATGACCAACCATTCATACAAACTTTGCCTTGTCTTGAAGGAATTCTTATCGATGTCTTGTTCTTTGAAACAAACCTAGTGGTATCCTGATTTCATATCCAACTTGGTAAAGTACTTGGCATGTTATAACTAGTTTAACAAATAATCGATCCTGGGTAGAGGGTATTGATTCTTGAGTGTAATCTTGTTCAAATATTTGTAATTGATACACATCCACCATGTCCCATCCTTCATGGGTACTATAATGATAGGTAATCCAAAAGCTAAGGTGATTAGTTGGATCACTCCCTACTCCAATAGTTGTTGNTTTTTACAAGGCATGAGCATGCACATCTTGTTGAACCTATAAAATACCACAAATATATAGCCATGTCCCTTCCTAATTGTTGGTAAACCACACACAAAATCCATGGAAATGATTTCGCAAGGAGGAGTGAGTATAGGTGAGGGATTGTAAAAACCCTCTTTCTTGTTACTAGGCTTGTTGACACAACAATGTATGCATTCTCTAATACATTGTGTTACACCTTCTTGCATTTTGGGCTAGTACACATACCTCTATAAGTTAGAAGCCATCTTCCCAACACCAAAATTTCCTACAACCTTGGAGGTGTGAGCCTCTATGATAAGCTAGACTCTTTCACCTTTACGAACACGAATCTTATCTAGGTTGTAGAGTAACCCATTCTGGAGATGATAGTGAACCTTATATTCGTCTTCTTCTGTACAAATTTGGCCGCGTAGCTGATAAAACACCTCCTTGAAAACATGTCTACTACCCTATTCGTGTTTCCCTTGTTATAACTGATGACTAGATGAAAGTATTGTAAAAGCCCAATTGACTTATAATTTATGGTTTTTGTAGCTTACTTTGGGCTTTCACATACTATAAAGGTTGGTGATGTGTGTGGAAGATGGTGACCTTTCCTATTAGATAGTGATTCCACTACTTAATAGATTGAACCAGGGAATACAGTTCCTTGGCATAGGTAAGGTATTTGAGAACTTCCCCATGAAATATTTCAGAATAATAGCATATAGTCCTTCCTCATTGCATCAAAGTTGCTCCCATGACACACCCACTTGCATGATGCATCGGTCTCCACTTCTAAAGTATTTTGCAGGCTTTGTAATGCAGGAATTAGTGCTTGATTGATATTTCTTTATATCTCATCAAAAACCCTTTATTGATTCTTCCCCCATTGGAATATCTTACAAGTCACTATTATGGCATTGATTCATGCAACTGTTGCTGAAAATGAAGTTATGAACTTCCAAAAGTATTGTGTTTCCCCAACAAAGCTCCTAAATTCAGTGATAGTTGTATGAACTACCCATTTCATGATACCCTCCATATTTGTGGGATCTACCTTGAGTTCCCCTTCACCAATCAAATACCCCAAAGGTACCAATGACTACTGAAAAAAATCACATTTCATGAGGTTAACTTGCAGTTGGTTCTTTTTCAGGGTCTCTAACACCCGCATAAGATGTGATATGTCATATTCCNTCCTTTTTATGCCTATAGAAAATCCTCAAACTGATGTTTCCTCTCTTTAGTAAACCCCTCTAGAGATGCCTTCAATCTAATCAACTCATCATCAGACTGATTTTCTGTTAAGAAAAGTAAAACATATTTCTTACTAGAACTAATAAACTTCTTTGCTTGGTTGGCATTTACTAGTGAGATATTTGATTTTCCTTTATCTTTGTTGATTATGTAGGACTTTCCATCCTTGATCAAGCAGTATTGGTTGGCTCTCCACATGAATATTGCATCCCTCATATACATGTAGGGGCTCCCAAACAATGCACCACACACATCCAAGGGTTCTACATCTCTAACACCACTTCTTCAATAAAGTCCCCACTTACAACAAATTTAATATTATAGTATTATTCTACCTTGATATTTGCATCCCTGTTTACCCAACCTGATGGATAGGGGATATTATGATCACCGACCTCCAATTCAAGCATTTTGACTAGATATGCAACTATGACATTATCCTATTAAATAGAGTCAAACATAGCATCTATCTTGGTTTTCTTGACCTAGATCTTGATCTGGAAGAGTTTGTTCATCTTATTCTCTTTCTTTCAATGAAGGATACTTAGATTCACCTTCTTATGCATCAATGTGTAGACACTATTCTCATCCACATCAAAGCTTCTTTCAACCTGATTGCTTGAATCCAAGGATAGCATATTTTTTTTTCATCCTTCTTGCAATTATTCGGGTTTGACTTTGGATGTAGTTTCCAACACTTTTCCTCAATGTCCATCAATATTGCAATGGTTACAATGCTTTTTGGGATCCTTGCACTGATGTGTAGTATCTACCATGTTTTTATCCTCTCCCCCTTCCACTTCTTCTTCCCCTCTTTGGAAGCTTATTGGTTGTCTTTCTCCTTTGAACTACTTGGATTCCCTTTCTCTTGGCCTATATTTTCTAGATATTGTGCCTATAGACATGCCTCATCCACTTTCCTTAGCCTTAAAAAAAAAAAAAAATTATATTCATAGATGACTATGTATACCCCCATATACTTAAGGAGTACATATGGGTTCTTGGGAGAAATACCTAGCATGATGATCATATTTAAGAACTTGGTGGTGTAATCCTGCACACTTTTACCATGCCTTTTTATGAAGTAATGCCAACAAANTCCTTTTTATGCCTATAGAAAATCCTCAAACTGATGTTTCCTCTCTTTAGTAAACCCCTCTAGAGATGCCTTCAATCTAATCAACTCATCATCAGACTGATTTTCTGTTAAGAAAAGTAAAACATATTTCTTACTAGAACTAATAAACTTCTTTGCTTGGTTGGCATTTACTAGTGAGATATTTGATTTTCCTTTATCTTTGTTGATTATGTAGGACTTTCCATCCTTGATCAAGCAGTATTGGTTGGCTCTCCACATGAATATTGCATCCCTCATATACATGTAGGGGCTCCCAAACAATGCACCACACACATCCAAGGGTTCTACATCTCTAACACCACTTCTTCAATAAAGTCCCCACTTACAACAAATTTAATCTTACAGTATTATTCTACCTTGATATTTGCATCCCTGTTTACCCAACCTGATGGATAGGGGATATTATGATCACCAACCTCCAGTTCAAGCATTTTGACTAGATATGCAGCTATGACATTATCCTATTAAATAGAGTCAAACATAGCATCTATCTTGGTTTTCTTGACCTAGATCTTGATCTGGAAGAGTTTGTTCATCTTATTCTCTTTCTTTCGATGAAGGATACTTAGATTCACCTTCTTATGCATCAATGTGTAGACACTATTCTCATCCACATCAAAGCTTCTTTCAACCTGATTGCTTGAATCCAAGGATATCATATTTTTTTTCCATCCTTCTTGCAATTATTCGGGTTTGACTTTGGATGTAGTTTCCAACACTTTTCCTCAATGTCCATCAATATTGCAATGGTTACAATGCTTTTTGGGATCCTTGCACTGATGTGTAGTATCTACCATGTTTTTATCCTCCCCCCCTTCCACTTCTTCTTCCCCTCTTTGGAAGCTTATTGGTTGTCTTTCTCCTTTGAACTACTTGGATTCCCTTTCTTTTGGCCTATATTTTCTAGATATTGTGCCTATAGACATGCCTCATCAACTTTCCTTGGCCTTAAAAAAAATAAAATTATTTTCATAGATGACTATTTATACCCCCATATACTTGAGGAGTACATATGGGTTCTTGGGAGAAATACCTAGCATGATGATCATATTTAAGAACTTGGTGGTGTAATCCTGCACACTTTTACCATGCCTTTTTATGAAGTAATGCCAACAAATCCATTGGTTCTCTACATACTCAATAGGATAAAACTGGGACTTAATGTGGGTTTGGAAATCCTGTCACTTAGTTAATAGTGGATCACCCTCCAACCTAAGTGTCTCTGTGTGACCTTCCCACCGGATTAAAACATGGTCCTCTAACTTCAGTCGGGAAAATGATATGTTTTTCTCCTCATCTAAATGGTAAACGCCAAAACAAAATTCTAGATGTTGCAACCAATGATTCAATTTTAGTGCATCAATATCACCTTGGTATCAATTTATGTCCACTTTCACTTCCATATTGAATAAGTATTATGAAGTGTTAACAACACTCAAACTAGGTTTCACTTTGTCATGATCCTTCCTTGACTATTTTTATGGGTCTTCATTATCTCATGATTTCCCTTGTGATTTGATAGAGTCAGAGTCTTCAACCTCTTCAAATGGTCCAAGCTTTCTTGCTAAAACCACCATGAGGAGGGCTATATTGTGAGATATATGAATGACTTGCTCTTCAATCTTCACAAACTTCTCCTTGGATCTCAAGGTTTGTTATGAACATACTCAACGACCATGGCTAGGTTTTTGTGACTTACTTCTTAAAACAATTCTTAGATCCCTAAAACTTCCCAAAAGTACCTTAAAGAAACCCACTCTAATACTGATATGATCTATAAAGTGTTGTGGATTTTCCACTGGAATAGGTCATCATAATGGATATTATAATATTCATAAATCTTAGATTTATGTGGTTTATTTCCTTAGATACTAGATTTACTATCTGTAGATTATGACTTGAATTTAAGAAATAACTGAAATATAAAAATGAAAGAACCGACACAAATACACACCATCCTCGTAAATGAACACAAGATTTTCCTCGGGAAACCCAATATAGGAGAAAACCCAGCTAGAAGGTGAAGCCTATGCTCTTATATCTTTCCTTTAGTTATAAAATGAACATACAAAAGAATGGGAACTCACTACGGGGTTACCTTTTGGCACAGTGGCTTGAACGACTACTACAAAATCCTCCCACTCCTTTGTTATGCTCATAAAATACCACTCTCAATTTTTTTCTCATCTATGGAACAAGATACAATGCAAAATAATGGAACCTCTTCTCTTGCTAATGAATCGATATTTAACATAGCCTGATAGTCATCTAGTGGTAGGGTTTTGGCTTCCTCAACTCTCAATTGTGATAATGTTTTGAAAATTATAGTATCTTCTTGAAATTTCACATGTGGCTAACCCAATATGCATGAGTAACAAGGGATGACATGCCATCCTCTCGTACCATGGTGGTCAACACGATAGGTTACATTGTAGGAGGCATGGATTTTTCATATGATCTTCAANTATGGGTTCTTGGGAGAAATACCTAGCATGATGATCATATTTAAGAACTTGGTGGTGTAATCCTGCACACTTTTACCATGCCTTTTTATGAAGTAATGCCAACAAATCCATTGGTCCTCTACATACTCAATAGAATAAAATTGGGACTTAATGTGGGTTTGGAAATCCTGTCACTTAGTTAATAGCGGATCACCCTCCAACCTAAGTGTCTCTCTGTGACCTTCCCACCGGATTAAAACATGGTCCTCTAACTTCAGTCTGGAAAATGATATGTTTTTCTCCTCATCTAAATGGTAAACGCCAAAACAAAATTCTAGATGTTGCAACCAATGATTCAATTTTAGTGCATCAATATCACCTTAGTATCAATTTATGTCCACTTTCACTTCCATATTGAATAAGTATTATGAAGTGTTAACAACACTCAAACTAGGTTTCACTTTCTCATGATCCTTCCTTGACTATTTTTATGGGTCTTCATTATCTCGTGATTTCCCTTGTGATTTGATAGAGTCAGAGTCTTCAACCTCTCCAAATGGTCCAAGCTTTCTTGCTAGAACCACCATGAGGAGGGCTATATTGTGAGATATATAAATGACTTGCTCTTCAATCTTCACAAACTTCTCCTTGGATCTCAAGGTTTGTTATGAACATACTCAACGACCATGGCTAGGTTTTTGCGACTTAGTTCTTAAACCAATTCTTAGATCCCTAAAACTTCCCAGAAGTACCTTAAAGAAACCCACTCTAATACTGATATGATCTATAAAGTGTTGTGGATTTTCCACTGGAATAGTTCATCATAATGGATATTATAATATTCATAAATCTTAGATTTATGTGGTTTATTTCCTTATATACTAGATTTACTATCTGTAGATTATGACTTGAATTTAAGAAATAACTGAAATATAAAAATGAAAGAACCGACACAAATACACATCATCCTCGTAAATGAACACAAGATTTTCCTCGGGAAACCCAATATAGGAGAAAACCCAGCTAGAAGGTGAAGCCTATGCTCTTATATCTTTTGTTTAGTTATAAAATGAACATACAAAAGAATGGGAACTCACTACGGGGTTACCTTTTGGCACAGTGGCTTGAACGACTACTACAAAATCCTCCCACTCCTTTGTTATGCTCATAAAATACCACTCTCAATTTTTTTCTCATCTATGGAACAAGATACAATGCAAAATAATGGAACCTCTTCTCTTGCTAATKAAYCGATATTTAACATAGCCTSATAGTCATCTAGTGGTAGGGTTTTGGCTTCCTCAACTCTCAATTGTGATAAKGTTTTGAAAATTATAGTATCTTCTTGAAATTTCACAYGTGGCTAACCCAATATGCATGAGTAACAAGGGATGACATGCCATCCTCTCGTACCATGGTGGTCAACACGATAGGTTACATTGTAGGAGGCATGGATTTTTCATATGATCTTCAATTGACGTGAATTTTGTTCCATTCGAGAGGTCTATGAGTGTATATCAACGTCAAGGGGTCTACGCCAAAGTAGAGAAATTTTTGACCCCCTAAAAATGACTTTTGATGCCTCAAAATGGCTCCAAAAGATTTCAAACTCCACTTTCCCAAACTAATACCTATCATTAGCATGACCCTACAAGCTAATTCTTCCAATTGTTTCCACTCTGAAGTCATTGAGATAAATGACAAATAATATAATGATCCAATCTGAATCATATGAGATAGCGAAAAACTTTAGTTTGTTTTTCCACTGCATATGCATAGTACATGGAAACAACTTATGTATG
>JZKD02S1415230.1:0-11178 GCA_000966675.3 Picea glauca
ATTTGAAGGATCAAGAAGCTTTCAATGGCCTTGTGAATGGGCATTTCCTAAAAATATTTTTCTCTTGAGCCGCACATGGCTCTTTCGTGGTTGTAAATATTGTTTTCCTTTCTGTCTTTAAGTTTTAAATAAATGAATCCATAGCCCAACAACAAGGCACTGGAACTGCAAAATGAGTCCTTAGAGCATCGCAGGGACGACTCTATCTCCCATGGAGCCTAATGTTAGTAACAATTCTTGTCCTAGGCACAAGAGTATTCCGGTCTAAAGGTTGCACAAGAAGCGCCCAAGCGCAACATGGAAAAATCTCGTCTCAGGCTTCCAAGCAAGTAAGCGGGCAAAATTATATTGTCGATGGTCCGGATTCATCCATAGGAGCAGATCGACGTTCGACGGGAAATTATGGTTAGCAGAGTTGCACTGATATTAGCGTGATGGATAACTCCCATATTGCATACATGATGGATAGCAGCCGTCTGTCCAAAGAACGCGTGGCGCGAGATCTAGTCGAGTCGGCATTTCGGCGTTCGAGAGTTCAAAGGGTGAGGGTTCCATGTCTTTCTACATCTCGAAGCCCCGAACCTTGAAGCGCCAAAAGCGCCCAAAGTCGGGCCCGCAGTATCACCAAGTGAGTTTGGGACCATCAGATCTGAGAGGGATGTGTGGCACCCAATTAAGCCATATCGACGTTTCACTCATCGCGACTGTGATAAGCAAGGATCAACTCCTTCCTATTCACGAACGCCGAAAGCGCCTTTGAGAGTAAACGCAGGGTAACAACCCGTGGTCACTTGGGAAATAAAAGAGCTATGCAAGAGAGGCCAAAGGCGTCGGGTTTAGTCACAGAAGAGATCATCATGATCTCCCGGTGCCATCTGATTCAATCTCATTCCTGGTTCTTGATTGGAGTAAATGAAGGTGAGAGGGGGTGGTTGAAACCTCTCCTCACTCATTAAGTGTAAAGTATGGAGGATATGGCAAGCTGTCTGCCCAAGAAGGTCCTGTGTACCAATTTTTTCCAAAGATGCCATGTCGAGTCCTCGACTAGCCGAAGAGGTCCGCACACGCTAGCTTGACACTTAATGGCTCAGCTAATCCCCTTGCAGGAGCCATGCACAATTAAGATGGAGTCTGAAGAAGAATATCCGTCTGAGTTTGACTGAAGGGACACCATGCCTTGGATGACTGAGCACGTTTCTGTAAGGCGAATTTTTTTGATTATATAGACTCAGTCTTTGTATTTTGTAAATGATTGATGGTTGAGAAAGGCTCCCGGTTGTAAAACTTTAATGAAGCACTATTACTCTGGTTATGCATGGACTCTTGAGACTTATTGCCTTATGAATGTTAGTTTCTTTCACGTCTTTGTTTATATTGTGTTAGAGTAGCACGGAATTGGAGGATCTAGTCGAGTTGTAACTGTTATAGGATGATGTAGGTTGGATCACTGTAACAGTTGCATTGTTTCTAATCGGTCCCTGTGATTTTCTTAGCGCTGAATGACTTGGAATTGGAGGGTCCAGTCAAGTCCCCCTTTCAGTTTCTCGAAGCCCTGAACCAAGAGGATCTTGCATTCAAAGTTTTTCTTCTACAAACTGCTGAAAGGCCTGTTGCCTGAGGTAGTTTGTTCACCCCTCTCACTAAGTYTTCAACCTGTTCATCTTTAAATCAACTCACTGACTGAAGTTAGACCAAGAAATCCTTTGTTCCTTACATACCAGACTCAGTTCCTGAGTTAGAGCGATATCTTCCTGAGTCTCCACCCATTTGATCACCCATTAAAACTATCGTGACATAAAACTGATGGGCGTTGGGCTCAGCTCCTGCATGCAATCCAGGAGTGACTTCTGACGCTAACACAACACATCACCCATAGGGAGAAATATAGGGTGGGGGTGAGGTAGAAATAGGGAAAAACTTATTACAATTTTTCCCTATTTCTTCNTGGTTGTAAATATTGTTTTCCTTTCTGTCTTTAAGTTTTAAATAAATGAATCCATAGCCCAACAACAAGGCACTGGAACTGCAAAATGAGTCCTTAGAGCATCGCAGGGACGACTCTATCTCCCATGGAGCCTAATGTTAGTAACAATTCTTGTCCTAGGCACAAGAGTATTCCGGTCTAAAGGTTGCACAAGAAGCGCCCAAGCGCAACATGGAAAAATCTCGTCTCAGGCTTCCAAGCAAGTAAGCAGGCGAAATTATATTGTCGACGGTCCGGATTCATCCATAGGAGCAGATCGACGTTCGACGGGAAATCATGGTTAGAAGAGTTGCACTGATATTAGCATGATGGATAACTCCCATATTGCATACATGATGGATAGCAGCCGTCTGTCCAAAGAACGCGTGGCGCGAGATCTAGTCGAGTCGGCATTTCGGCGTTCGAGAGTTCAAAGGGTGATGGTTCCATGTCTTTCTACATCTCGAAGCCCCGAACCCTGAAGCGCCAAAAGCGCCCAAAGTTGGGCCCGCAGTATCACCAAGTGAGTTCGGGACCATTAGATCTGAGAGGGATGCGTGGCACCCAATTAAGCCATCTCGACGTTTCACTCATCGCAACTGTGATAAGCAAGGATCAACTCCTTCCTATTCATGAACACCGAAAGTGCCTTTGAGAGTAAACGCAGGGTCACAACCCGTGGTCACTTGGGAAATAAAAGAGCTATGCAAGAGAGGCCAAAGGCGTCGGGTTTAGTCACAGAAGAGATCATCACGATCTCCCGGTGCCATCTGATTCAATCTCATTCCTGGTTCTTGATTGGAGTAAATGAAGGTGAGAGGGGGTGGTTGAAACCTCTCCTCACTCATTGAGTGTAAAGTATGGAGGATATGGCAAGCTGTCTTCCCAAGAAGGTCCTGTGTACCAATTTTTTCCAAAGATGCCATGTCGAGTCCTCGACTAGTTGAAGAGGTCCGCACACGCTAGCTCGACACTTAATGGCTCAGCTAATCCCCTTGCAGGAGCCATGCACAATTAAGATGGAGTCTGACGAAGAATATCCGTCTGAGTTTGACTGAAGGGACACCATGCCTTGGATGACTGAGCATGTTTCTGTTAGGCAATTTTTTTTGAGTATATAGACTCAGTCTTTGTATTTTGTAAATGATTGATGGTTGAGCAAGGCTCCCGGTTGTAAAACTTTAATGAAGCACTATTACTCTGGTTATGCATGGACTCTNTCAAGGAAGAAATAGGAAAATAGTAAATAGAGAAATTATTATAAAGTTTTTCCCTATTTCTTCCCCCAACCCCACTGAGATGGTGAGTGAGGGGGGGTGGGGGGAGTGGAATAGGAAAAAACTGGGGGGATAAATATGGAAAAGAATCTTATGTTTTTCCCTATTTCTTCCCCCACTTTCACCCCTTGGTTTTTACCTATTTCTTCCCCCACTACTAACCTCACTAAGAGGTTATTAAGATTTCCCCTTTTTCTTCTCCCACCCCCACTGAGAAATTAGGGAAAATTTTAAGTTCCACCCCCCTCCCCCCAACTAAGAGGTTATTAAGATTTTCACTATTTGTCGACTCATTTTTTCGCCCCCACCCTCCTAGTGGGGGTGAGGGGGAAATAAGAAAAAAATGGGGGGAGAAATAGGGAAAAACTTATACTTAGTGGGGGTGAGGGTGGGGTGCAAAGAAGGGAAAAATGGGGGGATAAATAGAGAAAACCTTATAAGTGTTTCCCTATTTCTCCCCCCATTTTTTTCTTATTTCTCTCCCAACTTCCACTAAGAGGGTGTGGGTAGGGAGAGAAATATGGAGAAATTATAAGTTTTTCCCTATTTCTCCCGAAGGGTGAGAGTGGGGAAAGAAACATGGAAAACCTTAATATTCTCCCCCACCCCAACTCCTAGGAGAAACATGGAAAAACTTATTACATTTTTTCCTATTTCTCTTCCCATCCCCACCCTCTCAGTTGGGGTGGGGGTAGGGCAAGAAATAGGGAAAAATTAATATTCTCCAGAGAATAATCATATTTTCCCTATTTCTCCCCACCATCCCCACCCTCTCATTAGGGATGGGGGCTTGGGGGGAGGAGGAATAGGGAAAACATTATTAAAGGTTTTTTTCGCTATTTCTTCCTCCACCCCCAGTAAGAGGGTGGGGATAGAAAAAATGTGGAGAGAGAAATAGGGAAAAAATTATTAAGATTATTTCTCTATTCCACCTCCCCCCCACCCCCCTAGATCCATTGAGAGGGTGGGGAATTTTCCCCATTTCTACCTCTACCCCGCTAAGAGGGTGGGGAATTTTCCCTTTTTTTAACTCCACCCCACTAATATGGCGAGGTTGGGGGGAGAAATAGGGAAACTTGAACTTCATAAGATCTTCCATATTTATTAAGTTTTTCCCTAATTCTCTCTCCACTACCACCCCTTCAGTGGGGGTGGGAGTGNAAAAATGGGGGGATAAATAGAGAAAACCTTATAAGTGTTTCCCTATTTCTCCCCCCATTTTTTTCTTATTTCTCTCCCAACTTCCACTAAGAGGGTGTGGGTAGGGAGAGAAATAGGGAGAAATTATAAGTTTTTCCCTATTTCTCCCGAAGGGTGAGAGCGGGGAAAGAAACATGGAAAACCTTAATATTCTCCCCCCACCCCAACTCCTAGGAGAAACATGGAAAAACGTATTACATTTTTTCCTATTTCTCTTCCCATCCCCACCCTCTCAGTTGGGGTGGGGGTAGGGCAAGAAATAGGGAAAAATTAATATTCTCCCCCCACCCCCACTGAGAGGGTGGGGATGGGGGGAGAAATAGAGAATAATCATATTTTCCCTATTTCTCCCCACCATCCCCACCCTCTCATTAGGGATGGGGGCTTGCGGGGAGGAGGAATAGGGAAAACATTATTAAAGGTTTTTTTCCCTATTTCTTCCTCCACCCCCAGTAAGAGGGTGGGGATAGAAAAAAATGTGGAGAGAGAAATAGGGAAAAAATTATTAAGATTATTTCTCTATTCCACCTCCCCCCCACCCCCCCAGATCCATTGAGAGGGTGGGGAATTTTCCCCATTTCTACCTCTACCCTGCTAAGAGGGTGGGGAATTTTCCCTTTTTTTAACTCCACCCCACTAAGATGGCGAGGTTGGGGGGAAAAATAGGGAAACTTGAACTTCATAAGATCTTCCATATTTATTAAGTTTTTCCCTAATTCTCTCTCCACTACCACCCCTTCAGTGGGGGTGGGAGTGGAGTGATAAATAGGGAAATTCCTATTCTTTTCCTTTTTTCTCCCCTCACCCCCACCCTATTAATAGGGGTAGGGGTGGATCAAGAAATATAGAAAAAAATATTGAGATGGTAGGGGTGGGGGGAGAAATTTGGGAAAAAATTATTAAGAGGGTGGGGATGGGAGAAAAGTTAAGAAAAACTTAATAATTTTTTTTCCCTATTTGTCCTCCCACTCCCACCCACATTGACTTTTTCCCAATTTCTCCCTGACCCCCTACCCCATATTATTTTTTTCTTTATTTCTCTCCCTAACTTGTCCCCCATTGAGAGGGTGCGGGTAGGGGGGAGAAATAAGGAACAACTTATTATTTTTTTCCCTATTTCTCACCCTAATCCCATTCCCACTAAGAGGGTGGGGTGGAGAGAGAAACATGGGAAATATTATAATTTTTTCCATGTTTCTCCCCGCACCCCCACTGCGAGCATGTGGGTAAGGGGAGAAATAGGGAAAAACATATTTCTCTCCCCACCCTCACTAATAATCTTTCAAATATTTCNAAAATGAAACCATACCTTATCACTAACGTGAAACTTGTGTGGAACTTGATGTTGGTAATGTCGATTCTTGTACTTTCCATTGGATTTCTATAAGATATCATGAGTCTGTTGTTGGATGTATTGGATTCATTCAAAAAATTTGGATTCTCTATCTACCTTGGTCTATGCATGGGATGACTCTTCTTGTGAAGATGCAATGAGAAGAGCTACGTAAATGGGGGCCAATGATTGGAACCACAAATACACCTAAAAAGAGATATGACCATAGAGATGTGGAGGGATGTGTTGTAGATATGTTGAACATATGGAAGGATCTCATCCCATGTACGTGGATTCTTGGAGTTGTACATGTGTAGGATATGAAAAATAATCCTATTGACCACTTCTATTTGTCTATTTGTTTGGGTATGGAAGGAAATTGATTTGGTTAGCTTGGTGTCCATTAGAGACCATAGGTTGGACCAGAAGGTACTAAGGAATCTACTATCCCTATTTGAAATGTGGTGCAACCGCACTCCTCGGAGCACGACCGCTCTCACAGGATCTTCTTCTTCTCTCGGCCCGAAGAACTCCAAGGTTCTTCTAATTCCCTATCGGGAATACGCACCCACAGATCTCTTCGCGCGACTTCCCTCCTTTTACTTATCGGGAAATCGGAACTCGTGACTTCGCGAGTTCAAAGGTTGAACACTATGTTCTCAATTCCCCGAGACCCGATATGTCA
The DNA here is from genome assembly GCA_000966675.3 of Picea glauca. Taxonomy (NCBI): domain Eukaryota; kingdom Viridiplantae; phylum Streptophyta; class Pinopsida; order Pinales; family Pinaceae; genus Picea; species Picea glauca. Next base: position 6,459 of record JZKD02S1415230.1, read on the forward strand.
GTCAACGCTGACTTCCTCTTTCCTCTATTGGGACTTCGGCTCTATCACAACTTCGCTACTCGCGATACCAAGCCCTCGGTTTTCCAAACCCCGATACCCGATGCGCCGAAACGCCGATGCACGCGTGAGTTGACTTTTCAACAGTCCCTTATCTCGTCGGGACTTCAGACTTCGCGGGATCGCGAATCCTGGTATCAAATGCTCGAAACTTTCGTTGCGAAACCTCGATAACTCACGTCAGCTGTCCACGTCACCAAATCCTGTGGCCCATACTATTTACGTAATCCCTGAGATATCGCGTGTCACAATCTCACGATTCCCGTTACCAAGTCTTGGATGCTTTTCTCACGAGATCCCAATAGGCGATCTCGTGAATAATCCAACGGCCCTGACTGACTTGGATCGACGGATCNTATCATGAGTCTGTTGTTGGGTGTATTGGATTCATTCAAAAAATTTGGATTCTCTATCTACCTTGGTCTATGCATGGGAGGACTCTTCTTGTGAAGATGCAATGAGAAGAGCTACATAAATGGGGGCCAATGATTGGAACCCCAAATACACCTAAAAAGAGATATGACCATAGAGATGTGGAGGGATGTGTTGTAGATATGTTGAACATATGGAAGGATCTCATCCCATGTACGTGGATTCTTGGAGTTGTACATGTGTAGGATATGAAAAATAATCCTATTGACCACTTCTATTTGTCTATTTGTTTGGGTATGGAAGGAAATTGATTTGGTTAGCTTGGTGTCCATTAGAGACCATAGGTTGGACCAGAAGGTACTAAGGAATCTACTATCCCTATTTGAAATGTGGTGCAACCGCACTCCTCGGAGCACGACCGCTCTCACAGGATCTTCTTCTTCTCTCGGCTCGAAGAACTCCAAGGTTCTTCTAATTCCCTATCGGGAATCCGCACCCACAGATCTCTTCGTGCGACTTCCCTCCTTTTACTTATCGAGAAATCAGAACTCATGACTTCGCGAGTTCAAAGGTTGAACACTAGGTTCTCAATTCCCCGAGACCCGATATGTCAGTCAATGCTGACTTCCTATTTCCTCTATTGGGACTTCGGCTCTATCGCAACTTCGCTACTCGCGATACCAGGCCCTTGGTTTTCCAAACCCCGATACCCGACGCGCCGAAACGCCGATGCACGCGTGAGTTGACTTTTCAACAGTCCCTTATCTCGTCGGGACTTAAGACTTCGCGGGATCGCGAATCCTAGTATCAAATGCTCGAAACTTTCGCTGCGAAACCCCGATAACTCACGTCAGCTGTCCACGTCACCAACTCCTGTGGCCCACACTATTTACGTAATCCCCGAGATATAGCGTGTCACAATCTCACGATTCCCGTTACCAAGTCTTGGATGCTTTTCTCACGAGATCCCAATAGGCGATCTCGTGAATAATCCAACGGCCCTGACTGACTTGGATCGACGGATCTATCTGTCCTGAGCTTTCCACCCTTTGGGATACCTGCAATATCTCCCCTGCGGATCTACAAGATCCCACGGCCCACGGATTCTCACGACTTCTCCTGGGAGAATTCTGACCGTCCGTTTCTTCCCTCAGTGAATCCACGAAATGAGGAAGTGTCTCTCCACGAGACTTTGTTCGCTTTCTCGCCAACCTGCGACGCTTCTCTCAGACCTTCCACGACAGCTTCCCTGCACTTACCCTTCAGTGAATTCAAAGGCGTATTCCCCCTGAGATTTTCCACAACTTCAGTCTTCAGAAAAAACCTTGCACGCTCTCCTTGTGACAAATCTTCAACAATGCTTAAGTGTTGAAGGCACTCAACTCTGCGCACACCTGTAGCAGCAGTCTTCCAATACTCTTCTCAGAATCACAGCTTTGAGACTTCTCCTTGGCCTGCGCACTACTTGCACGGCACTGTGCCTAACTTCACCTTCGAGGAAATGAGAACAAAGCTAACTCTAATTGAACCCTGCTGTCAACGCACTCCTTGTGGACAATTCGACTACACTCCTTGCAGGAATCCTCTGGCTCAATTAGAGAAACAATTGAAACTCATTCACTCTTCCTCTCAGTCTTCAATTCAACCATGAAATCACATACACAGCATATAAAAGCAAATGTATGAAAGGAAGCAAACATTTATGAGCATGACATCAATGCACAGAGAAATAACACAAACCATGAAGTTGAATCAAGCTTTCTTATATTAATTCAAATGTCTGTACATGGGTGTTCTTCACACAGTTCTCTGCATGCTCTTCTCTTCCTTGATAATATTACAATGATATAATGAGGGTGTCTATATCCATTTTCCCTCTTGGACTCTAAAGCTATCAAATCTCAAATTAAATTTCTATCTACTAGCATTAACTATATTAAATGCCGACTATCTACCTAAGGACGAGAGCTATCCGCTCAAGGTCCATTACAATATACAAGTGTGCCATCTCTTAAATGACTCATTTAAGAAATGCGCGACAGTCCCAAATCATTTTCAAAATTTGTGCTGGCTTGTCCAGTTGTCTTCCGCTTCCGCGCTGGCTCGCTTGTTGAGTTGGCGATGCTCCTGCATCATAATCCTCGGCCTAAAAACTTTCATGGGATCCTGTCCATGAGCTCCTGCATGTTCTATCCATGCTTCTGTATCACTGCTTCTGTCTCCCAGCTGGAATCTTCCACTGGGTGATTCTTCCACTTGACCAGATACTCATAGTATTCCTTCCTTCTGGTCTTCTTACCCACTCTCTTGTCCAGTATGCACTCCATCTGCGACTTCTCTACTATCAGCATCTGCTTCGTCCACTGGATTACTATCTGCTCAGTTGCAGTGTCTTCTTCTCCAGCCCTGTATGGGTATAAATCTACGATATTAAATATCAAAGATATTTCGATGCCATCCGACAATTCGATCTCATAAGCATTTTCTCCGTATTTTCTCAAGACCTTGCATGGCCCGATTTTCTTCATTTTTAGCTTGTTGTATGTTCCTCTCGGGAACCTTTCTTTCCTCAAGTGTGCCAGAACTAGATCACCAACTTCAAACTAAAGTCGTTTCCAATGCCGATCTTCTTTGCGCTTGTATTCCTGATTTGAATCTATCAGTCGCTGCTTCACCTTGCTGTGAAGTTCCTTCATCGCCTCAACGAATTCTTCTGCACTAGTGCTGCTAGTCGCATTCTATTCTGAATCCCTCAGTTCAAAAACTCCTCTCGGATGCATCCCATATACAACCTGAAATGGAATTTTCCCTGTGCTCCGATTGACAGAGTCATTGTATGCAAACTCGGCCTATGGTAATATGTTATCCCAACTGGTATGGTGCTCTGTCACCAAGCTTCTTAGCAAGTCTCCCAGACTTCTGTTGACCACTTCTGTTTGTCCATCTGTCTGAGGATGATAAGCAGAACTAAACGCCAAGTTAGTTCCTATCTTCTTCCATAAGGTCCTCCAAAAATGCCCTATGAATTTTGTGTCCCTCTCCGAAACTATGCTTTTCGACAATCCATGAAGTCGAACGATTTCCTTGAAAAACAAATTCGTGATGTGTCTCACATCGCTGGTCTTCTGGCATGGAATAAAATGTGCCATCTTTGAAAACCTATCCATGACCACAAACATGGAATCAACACCTCTTTGCGTCCTTGGCAACCCCAATACAAAATCGATGCTGATCGCCTCCCATGGTCTCTTTGGTATGGGCAATGGATGATAAAAACCTGCATTCTTCTTTCTCCCCTTCGAATGCTGGAAAAATCTACATCTTTCAACGAATATTTTGACATCAGCTCGCATCCCTGGACAAAAATATGACTCATTCAGCTTCGCGAATGTTTTTTCATGGCCAAAATGTCCTGCCAATCCATCACTGTGTTTCTCCTTCAATAGATTCTCCCTCATGGAGCATTTTGGAATGCACAATTGATTGCCTCTGAACAATAATCCCTCCTGGATCATATAATCTATCCAAGGGCTTCTGTCTCTGAGAACTAGATTCTCAACTGCTTCATACGCCTCTGCAAAATCTGCATCATCTGCGTACATGTCCCTGAGATTTTCAAAACCCAATGTCTTAACTCGGAACTCCCGCAAAAGCAAACATTTCATGCTCAAAGCATCAACCACTTTGTTAGCAGTACCCGAAATGTGTTTAATCACAAAAGTGAAATTCTTCATATACTCTACCCATTTCGCATGCTTTTGATTCAACTTCTCCTGTCGAGTCACAAACTGCAATGCATGATTATCACTGTACAACACAAATTATTTTGGGATCAAGTAATGCCTCCACTTCTTCAGTGCCTGTATGATAGCATAAAATTCTTTATCATACGTGGAGTATTTCAATTTCGCCTCATCCAGCTTCTCGCTAAAATATGCAATTGGTCTTTCTTCCTGACTCAAGACCGCTCCTATGGAAAATCCACTTGCGTCACATTTCACCTGAAATGTCTTCAAAAAATCCGGCAACACCAACACTGGTTGTTCCGTTATCTTCCGCTTCAACAGATTCAAGCTCTTCTCAGCCTCTGCTGTCCAGTGAAAAGATTTATGTCACTTCTTCATTGTGTCCATCATCGCTGCGCTAATTCCACTGAAATTCCTGATGAACTTCCGGTAGAAACTAGCCAAACCATGAAAACTTCTCACCTCGAACACATTTTTCGGTGATGGCCAATTCTTAATTACCTCCACTTTATCCGGATCCATCCTCAACTCATTAGCCGAAATAA
>JZKD02S1415241.1:0-11178 GCA_000966675.3 Picea glauca
TTGTTTTCTCTGTTATCTTACATTAAATTTCATTTCGCATATATTTCTGATGAATGCTTAGCTACAATTTAGTGCAACTTCTACTGTGGTGACCAATTTTTTAGTCGTCTAATCGGTTGTAGTTTTTCCTCTGTATCAACTATCAGCAGGTACAAGACCTGTGAACTTTTTAGATCTCTATATTTTATGCTTCGTTAAGTTACTTCTTGCCTTTTTCTTCTTCTATTTACAGGGCGAGATTCTCCCTTGATAGGAGCCTCGCATTGTTGACGGCTTAATGTTTTCTCACATTTCATAGATGATTCTTTAAAAAGTTAACTCGGTTACAGGAGAAGGCCTTTGGTTTGTGTTTTACCTTTAACATCGGATTTCGAAAGTTCTCTTTTATACGGTCAAAAAATCAAAGTAGCATTTTAAACCTCGAACTTTCTTTTCATTTTTTGTTCCTCCGTGACTGTGCCCTTTGCAAGATAGCCCAACATTGAACCCGGCCTATCGGATCAAACCAACATCACTTTGAACCTTTTTGACACCATACTTAAAACCGCCATCACCTGGGTCGAACTCGAACGTTCATGGGCCGCAATTGAACAGGATATAAGTATCCAGGAACATTTGGAAGCGACACAGAGACAACTTAGAAATCAGCCTTAGCTTCCTTTTCCTGAAGGTTGATTTTTCCCCTTTTAATCTTTTACTCACTTTCAGATGCCTAGACCCTGTACTTTCTAGCCTTAAGTACAGACTCTGGGACAACACCTCCCAAGGGTGAAGAGGGCCTCCCAAGGCCATATGTCATCATCCAAGGTGCAAGAAAGGTGGATAAATTCCATGTCACATCAAGCCATCATGTGGTGTCCATGTGGCATGCAAACCCCATCATCTTTGTCAAACCCTAGCTCATGACATCATCATCAAAATCCCAATTTCCAAGGTGTAGAAGGAAACATCCAAGGTGGAGAGAGGATGCATCTCATATCTACATGTTGTCCAAGACAAACCAAGTGCAACGTCCTCTATCAAGTGGTTGGGTAAGGTGTGGGTGCATTGTCCAAAGTATGGGCCTCCTTCCCATAAGTGCGTCATCATGACCATAATTGTCAAATCCAAGCCAATTTGTCCATCGTCTAGGGTTTAGAAGGTGTGAGAGTTGTTGATCTAAAAGAATGTTTAATGGTCTTAAGGTCAACCTCATGAGGATATGAATCCTCTTGTGTTGTTAGAGAGTTGGTACTCCACGTTTTCTTATGAACTTATGAACAAAAATAAAACAAAATATGAGAAGGACCAAACTTCGTAAAAACTAATATTCACATTCAAAACAATACCTGAGATTGGGACCAGGTACCTTTAAAAAAAAAACATATATATACAATATTCATAGTGTAGATAAATCAAATGAGTATGATAAATGAGAAGTTGACATTTCCATCACAACATACATCAAGACAGTAAACAACATCCATAGTAAAGAGATAAGAAAGATGGACCACATAAATAAGAGAAATTTAAATGATCATTCCATTAGGCACCAAAAATATTTTGATGGATAAAACATTTGGAAACTCAAGATTTAAATCAAAGTCATTGAGAATATCATAATATTGTATCCAGAGTAGCTCTATCGGAGTCTCAAAAAAGAATGTCTTTAAATACAAAGTAAATGTCTTTAAAGAAAAAGTATGTGTTCGCCCTTCAAAGAGGACTCGGATTGGCTCCTGCAAACCATAAAATGAAAAGACCTGGAAGATAAAAGGAAAACAAATAAGGGTCGGCTTGATTTTCACTGAATACTGGGAAATAAAGACAATGTAACAAAATACTATAGAAGAAAAGACAAAAAGGGGAAACAAGGTTGTTGCTTGACTCACTGTGATGGAAAGTACTTGTAACCTTTACTTGTTTCCAGCCGATTCCTTTATAGGTGCATGTTGTGGTTGAGGTGGCATAATCATTGTAACGTCTTCTTGATTTTTCGGTTCAGTAATTTTGATTAATGCCTTTTTCAACCACTCATTATATTCCCTTAAAGGTGCCACGGTAATTTCATGCCTAGTTTTAATTTCAAATAGTTGATTTTTAAATTCCCTTGGATCCATCTCTGATTGATGAAATGTGTCATCAACTTCATCAATCTTGTTGATATACCGAACTAACCATTTTTCAACTTCCTCTTCAGAAAAGTACATAGTTTCGGTAAATTCATTTTCTCGGGCAACTTTTAATGCATTAAGTTGTCCCATTAAAGATTCTTTTGATAAAATCATGGTATCCATAAATAAATTGGGACCATTTAGTTCCTTCATAAGATCCACAAGTTTAAGAAACAAATCACTCTTTTTATTTCTCAACACATCAGTTTCATTTGTCATTTCCTTTAATTCTTTAATTCTTCTTAGCCAACATGCATTGACACGCTTCATCTGGTAAGGTGAATGAAGTTTTTTTCTTTCATGTGAGCTTCACTTAAGCTCAAGACTTTAGCTGAAAATGTATTCACAGCTTCCTTGAAAAATCCTTCATCATTTTTTAAGTCCTTTTGCAGGTATTCCTTGAAATTTTTTATTCTAGACGAAAAGCTAGCAATACTTTAAGAATACTTTAAGAAATCTCCCAAACTTCTTGGATCATATCAATTCATTTCTATATGGCATCACCAACATATTTTATTGTAGCTTGTAATAAGCTTGATGAACCTTTATATTTATGTTGCTTTTCAAGGCATTCTCTAACACAAGTGAAGTTTGGATTGAATTCAAAGGTTCGGGAAACAATGGTCCTAGTACCAAGGAAACTTCTAACTCTTTTATCCTCCTTTTCAACTCTGAATTTTCTTTTTCCATATTATCAATAGGTAGTTTCAAAGCTTCTTTAGTTGTTCCATGGAATTCTGCAATTTTTTATGGTGCAACTCCATCAAGGTCAATTAAAGATTTCCATTTTTTTGATGACCTTTTATTTGAATTTTTCCAATAACAATTTCTTAGTCTCACGATTGTAGGTCACATGGTGAAAAGTAACAGACTCTTCCTCAAATATTTTAGGATCCTAAGTAATTATAACATCAACAATTTCCCTCGTTTCCAATAATCTTTGTGCAAACCAACTAGGTTCCTCAATAAGCTCGTTTATGTCCATTGTACATGGACTCTCCTGGATTTCGGATATGCTTAACCCTGTTGTTAATGTTTTCCTTTTCTTTTCACAGAAGTATACGCAATATGTGATTTTTCGAGATTTTTTATAGGTGGGTATTTATCTCCACCATCGTCTGACCCTCTAACTGATGCTTTTATAGTCTCCATTCCATTGGTTTTATTCTTTGTTCTCGATGGAGTGCTCCTTTGGGATGTTGTTAGTGAATTAGGGTTTTGATTTGTCACTTCCCTGTCATGTTGTATGTGACCTTCATTGGTGTTATTTATTTCTCCTGTGTCATTTGAAACTTTGTAAGCCGTAATTTCATGGAGATCTAAATTATCTCCACCACCCTCCTGAAACTGTTCATCTTTAGTGAAATGTGAAGAGTACCCTACCAATTCTATATGTGCAATAATTTTTTTATATGGGTCAAAACCCTCAACAAATTTAGCTTCGTTTAAGCCCAATTGTTCATGATGTCCTGCCAATTCGTTAAGGTGGGTTATATGCTTTATAGTATTTTTCCCAATTTTCCATGGTAGGGGTATGAATTTCTTTTTCCTCTTATCATTGAAGAAATGGAATCAGGTCTTGTATTGTTTGCACATTTCCTCGACAAAGATTTTATCTAATACATAGAACGGTAAAAAAAAATGCTTCTCCTCACTACCAAACAATAGACTAATAACAGTAAATTCTTTAGACATTTCAGAAGCTCCTTTCCCAAAGAGAAAGATAGTTGCTTCCAGGGATATTCTCAATGTATTATCACCAAAGATCAACCTTTTGAATTATGAAATAAAGTTGTTATGAACTGGGTAAAAATTGTATTGAGTTGTATGCCTGTACAGGACCAAATACCATGCATAAATTGGTTCTAACTTAAAATAAACATGTTTTTCCCTTGGCAAGTCTTCAAACACAAGGCCATAAGCGATGGATAAAATGAGTTAAGAAGTCATATAAAATTTTCGGTTCTTTTTAGGTTATTCAATTGGAAATAAATTTCATTTGAAATGAGATAACCCCAATCAATAATGGATTTTTCATGCAAGGCATAGTGCATGGCATATATAACATTTCTTGATATAAACACAGTAGATTCCATACCGATTATGCGGGTGAATAACCATGCAAACTCTCTGTATGGGTATTTTAATGAAGTTACCTCAATCATGGAAGCAGCGGGGTTACTAGTTGGGTCCTCCAAATAATTGCTCATAAACCTATCTCCTCCTTTATGTTTCTTCAAAAATTCATCAGCCTCTTCACTTTTGAATTGCATAGTGGGTGTAGGGAGTCGTAGCATTTTGGAGAATGTTGAAGGAGCTAGAGAGATGGGTTGATGTCCTTGCAATTGGATTATTCTCCTTTCAAAGATGAATTTGTCTACGCACCATTGAACAATTTCATTGAAGTCTGTCACTTCTAGAACACAACCTGCTAATGCTATTCCTGAGGTCCAAATTAAGTTCATTTTCTTCTCGGATAGAGAAAGAGTCTTATAGTAGCTATATTCTATGGACCACTGGAACTCTTGAATCTCACACCCAAGTGTGTTTAATGGATCTCCATAATACAGTTCCTTTTTCTTACTTGACATTCTTTTCTATTTTTTGAGAAAAATTGGCGTTGTTGTCGATACTTACAACTTGGCATATTTGTTTTTATTTAATTTCATGACGTATTTCTCTAATAACTCAATCAATCATAAATCTTGCTTTTAATATAGTCGGCTTACATGAGATTTGGATTTATTACAAGCTTTAACGAATGTGTCGTGAATTTAATAACGGTGTTATGCTTACATGAGTGGAATCTGATGTTGCAGGGACAATAAATGTGATGGAAAGTGGTGATGTGATGTCATGGAGGATGAAAAATGTTAAGTATGAGAGTGAAAAATGTGTAACATGGAAATGCGGACCTATTGACTTATGGACGTGGATATGAGGAAGGGTAAGGAGGTCTACATCGAGATTAAAAATATGGTTAAGTATTGAAAAAGGTCATTTTGGGAATAGAAAAGTGTGTTTTGGAGAATGCAAACTTGTGGACTTGCGGACCTAGGGACTCAAGGAAAAAAAGGTTAAAGGGAGGTACGTAGCTCCGCATCCTCTTTTGTGAAAATCGACTAAGTGTTGAAAAGGTGAAAAAGGTACAATTTGGGGAACAAAAAGTAAGAAGTACATTTTGGTGAATGCAGGGTTGTGGACCTATGGACCTGGAGACTCTAGAAAGTTGATGGATGATATGTAGCTCTACATCTGTATTTTTGAGAAAATAACTAAGTATAAAAGGTGAAAGTGCATTATGGAGGATGCAGAGGTAAAAAGGTGCAAAATGTAGAACGCGTGAATGAGGACTTGCAGACCTATGGGCATGTGGACTTAATACTTTTTCTACTGAGCTCCACATTGTTTGAAAAATGGCTAAGTGTTGGAAAAAAAATTATAGAAGAGAAAAGAGAATAAAGGAAAATAAGCAAAGAAAAGGACAGGGAAAATCCTATGGGTGGTTAAATTAAAACACCAACTTGATCACGAATGTGGATCAACAAGAGCTTGTAATTGAGTGTGTCAAGCCATCCAATGAATCAATGCTCTGCATCACATGTGCCATATCTTGTAAACAGATGCACAACGTCCCAGGTGAAAGCATGAGACACCCTTCATAGAACCATGCCAAGGGCATCCAAATCAAATCAAAGCATGGAATCAAGTAAAACCAATGTTCACAAGGTATAAAATCCCTTAGATCATACAAAGTAAGTTGTTACTTAAGATAGAAGCCACATAAATAGTTCACATCAAGTATCCCCTTCAAATTTCACATTAGCTCAAGACTTTATGTAAGTTGGCAAGTTTGAGTATAGGAGGACCATCATCAGAACCTATTAGGTGTGTCAACCAAAAGAGGGAATAAAAGACCCAAGTAGAGGGATATGTCCCAAGGGAAGCGGGAAAGAAAAGAACCCTTCAAGAGTAAACGTGATAGTGAAACATGTTAGGATTACTTCATGGCTTATGGAATCATTTGGTCCATTTCTATGAGCACCTTTTTGGAGGGTGTGATTGCTCTTGAGGTACCACCTTCTAGGTGCTACATTTTTCCAACCCCTTAATTTGCCTTTTTATTGTTTTTTATTTATTTGCAAGTCCCCTTTATAAGGTTTCAAGCTTTAGTATCCATTGCTTTAGGACTGGGGAAAACGCAAAAAGGCTAGAGCTCAAGTATGGATTTGCTTTTGAGAGTCCTTGTTATTATCTCTTTCTTTCTTTAACATCATTCTTTCTTCATTATTTTTTTACTAGCAGTTGAAATCAACCTCTGGGCCTTTATCCCCTCTTCTCACGAGAGGATGAACCATGACCCATTACCGAAGTTTAGTACATTGCGACAGGCTCCAGGATGGTGAGTGTTATGTATGGTGGGGAAACTGAATGTTACCCTTGTGAGGGCCCCCCAATAGTACCCCTTTTTCTTGGGGGTGACAACACTGGACTAGGGTTCAAATGTTGGCCACCAAGGTGAAACAAGGAAACAAACATAACTCCTTGAGCTTGTGATCCATTATCCAACTTCAACCAATGATCCTCATTCACATGCCTAATCTACTAAGCACAACACTCTATATGAAAGAAGGGCTAATATACCTCATGCTCATGTTGGTTAACCATCTCCCAAAGATTGTGCTAATTGGATGTGATAAGCTTTGTTGATCAAAGTGAAAGAGGTATCTAAGGGGGTTGTTGGGTTTTTTTTCCTAAGTAGTACCACTGAATAGAGCTTAGAAAATGGAAAATACGCAGAATCCATGAGACCTCATAAGCATAAGTACATGGTTTCATAGAAGAATGGGTATTTGAAGGGCCAAGGAGTCATCTTATACATCCTCTACACCCAATATCTCCAACCCTTTACCAATGTCTATAAAGGTGCAAGCCCTTTTTGTAAGAATGGGTTATAGCTGCCAAATTTCCTAGGAGACAAGGATTGCATTGTATCTATAGGGAGTATCTAGTACAATCTAGTACCTAATAAGAAATTAGAGGTTATGATTTACTATGTAATGTTTAAAGCTATTAATACAAGGGAGCCCTATTCTGCTCATGTATATGTGTTTGTGAAGTATCTTGGTGATCTATATGTAATTGTGTTTACTTTGCACGTTGTTAGTTTTATTAACTTAAATGAATGTGATTAAAGGATAAGTAATGAACTATGCACCCTCACTAAATCTTTTGATACTTTGCACATTAATAGCATGGAAACTATCATACACACCTTGGGTAAGACCTTATTCCTTATGGAATTGTTAAATATGTCGATGCACTAGATGACATTGGGCTTGTGTTGGACACTTTCTCTAGACCCTGGGTCTGTCATTGAACCAACATGTAAGGTCTTTTAAAAAAAATGAAACTATTTTAAAGACAAAAATAGTGAAAACAATTAAATATATAATAGTTAAAAATATATATATATTAAACAGTGCATTAATTTTTAAATATTATTTATTAATGAAAAAATATGATACAAGAAAATGTACAAATGAGCATGACTCTATCTAAAGATCAAAAGAAGAGTCTTTAACTTGAATTATGCTTGAATTAAATAACCACTCACGACTTTTTGAAAAATAGTGCTTTTGACTTTGAATTGAACATTTTGTTCATTAAGTAAATGTTCTTTAAAAGAAGCAATAGAAAACAAATTATCATTAAATACAATGTCACAGTGAAACTTCTAGAAAAAAACTCAAATACAATGCTAAGATCTTATAAAGTAAAAATGATGATTCAGATCTTATCACTTAACAAAATAGTTTTTCCAAGAAATCTTAATGAACAAAACACATTGCTAGGTGCTCAAGATCAAACTCCAACACTTATGAACATAATTGCAACTCCAAAAGGCATGGTGAATGGTCTCAACATATCCACAATGATGACAAAAATCATCCATTGGCCGTGTATGTGTTATTCACTCCTTAGAGGGAAACCCTTGGTAGACTAGTAGCCAATAAAAGATATGCAACCTAAAGGAGAGCAACAATGGAGGAAATTCATCCACTTCGCTTCTAAATCTAAGTAGGTGGTTGTTGTGTCAACTAAATAGATAGTGTGGTGCCTTTTTGATAATGAACCATGGAAACTATTACTCATGTATAGGATCTCTAATGGGAAACATAAAAACAAGAGCTTGGGTTGCTTTTTAATTAGTGATGTCATAGTTGAAGATTGGTGGTTTACTCATGTTATGAAGAATCTCTTGTTGGAATACTAAGGGGGGTGTGAATCAACATTAGCACTTTTTCACTTTTATTTTTTTTAACCACAATATTTATTGTTTAACATTATGAGCAGTTCATCAATAACATTCAAAACATCATGAGCAATATAAATAAACAGTGAATAGTAAGCAATCACACAAGTACACATTACACCAGAATTTTACGTGGAAACCCAATGAGGGAGAAAATCACAGAATGCTTTTCTTATATGTCAGAAGAAATACATTCATAGGAAGCACTAACTTCCTTGTTTTCCAGCACAACTGGAAGGAGGCCCCAACCCCCTAGTTTCTCAGGCTCCAACCTAAAGGAAGCTACAACTCCCTTAGTTTTCTAGCACCAACCGGAAGGAGGCTACAACCCATTTCCTTGCCCCGTCCTGCTGCCTTGAAATATAAATGGAGACCAAATTGTCACTGCCACAAACTCTGTCAATCTTGTCACTGTAAATCATGTCACTGAAAAACCTGTCACTATAAATCATGTCACTGAAAAACCTGTCACTATAAAACTGGTCACATCAATCTCATCAACCAATTAGATTTGATCACATAGCTCTCATACCCACTATCACAAGTGTATAGGTCAAACCATGTGCCTAACATCACAAATATATCTCTCTAATCATGTGCCATACATTTACCAACATCCATAAACCAAATCTACTGAACTATCACATCAACCATGTATCAAACCCACTATTATGCAGCCTCAGCTTGTACCAATATCGTCAACAATACATCTCAACCAAACTGCCTCAAACATGTACCGTATGACATAAGATATTCCTCAACAAAATACCCAAGAATGTGTGTCAAGTACAAACATCAAGTGCATCAACAATGTGCTTATGCATATCTGTCTCATACAGCATGTACCATACATCCAATAGTACCTCAAGGGAATATACTCAACCTCACATGACCATACCTCAAGCAATCACTAAGATCCAACTTCAAACAACAATATAAACATACCTTTTACTTTTGTAGATGATTTTGTTGTACATGAACATTGTCACACATGCATGTAGACTCTCCTAAGATTTTGCGACCTAATACAACCATCATCCTCCAGTTTTGGTTTTGCCTCGCAGAACGAAGTCGGTTGTATGGCGGGGCCTTGCGTGACGAGCCCTACGTAGGGGTGCCTCGTGGGACACTAATAGTCTGACCCATGAGGATCAACTAAATCAGGGTTTTACACAAAACCCTCGCTCTCTTCTGCAATCACAAAACTTTCTCGTCACTCCTCCTTCGTTGCCTCATATTTGTGCTAACTCAGATTTATCAATGAAATTCCTGCCAAAAACCTTTCATAAGATATATATTCAATGTGTTCAATAGGTGTTAATGGGATTCTGTTGATCTCTTATTTTTACTTCCCAAGTGCCTTCCTTTAAGGGCTTTCTTGTAATTGTTTTACCCATTTTCCTTCTTTTAGGGCTAACCCACATTCTTGTTGCAACTACTTTACCTATAATTAGTAAACTCATAATTTCTTTGTTACGACCACTTTACCCATAATTAACTTCTTGTTGCAACCACTTTGACTAGCAAACTTCTTGAAGACTTTCTAGAGGCTTCTAGAATAATTGACTTCTTGTTGACCTTCTAGGAGTTTCTAGATTATTCTTGAGGGTCCTCCAATCTTTACAAAGCCATATCTCCTCAATCGTAAGGAGCCATGTGACGTACCACCTATCACTGAAAATGACATGACATGTATTATCCATCTATGATGGTCCTACTTGCAAATACATTGACCTTCATGTCTTTATTCCTCAATCAACTATGGGTTCCATGACCATACCTTCGAGGCTATCAGACTTGCTTCAAGGGTTGACATCAATGACAATCAACCCAATCTTTCAACATCTCTGAAGCGTGGAAAAAAATAATCCCTACACTCTCTTAGCAATGGAATGTCTTTAAGAGAGTATTTTATCTTGCTTGTCACTCAATATGGCCATTGAAATGCCAAATTTACTCGATATCTCATGTTGATAGATATCTTCCTAAGAGATTAGCTAAGAAAGGGATTTTTAGTTGGAGAGGCCTCTAGTTAAGGGAAAAAGGTCATGGAAGACTTAGTTTAATCTCTCATTAAAATTCGACATGATTCATTCAGTTTGGCTAGCTATTGAGGAAATACAACAATTGATACCATCCAATGAGCTCTATAAGCTCAATATTCACACTTCTTGACCCATTTGGTGGAACTAATTATGACAATATGGTAAACCCATTTGAATTGTAAGCCTAGAAAGTTGTACGAGTTCCTTTATATATCACATTCATTTTAAGAAGAGATCAAGAAACTTCAACTATGTTTACCATTCCTTTTTATTTAACAAACCCTTCTTGTTTAGTAGAAAGAGTTGAACTCATATTCCTTGCTTGGGGGTTCTATTAATTGTGATAAATCTATTGCAAGGCTCTAAATGGTCTTTTCATTTTTTTAAGGTGAATACTTGGTTACAATAAGACTTTGCATCATTTTTTCTCCACTAAGCCATTATATATATATATATATATATAGAGAGAGAGAGAGAGAGAGAGAGAGAGAGAGAGAGAGAGAGAGAGAGAGAGAGAGAGAGAGAGAGAGAGAGATTCCAAATTATCTTGATGCAATAAGTTCATTGTTCCTCAATCTTGGGGAGCTTACGATTACTATAACCAATTTACAATATTCAAGTTGGCGTCCTTCGACCAAGTAATCAAGAGTGGAGATTTCTATTC
>JZKD02S1415252.1:0-11178 GCA_000966675.3 Picea glauca
TGAATCATTTATCGTATAGACTATCATATGGATATAACCATAATACTATCCATATCAATATATATATCATTCAAAATACATATTATTATATGGATACTATAACGCTAACACTATCGCCAACAATACATACATTGTTCAATCATACAAATTAGTATATGGACACCAAAACACTACACTATCCACAATAAATGTAAATCATTTAAAAGACAACCTATTATATGGATACTATAACATGTATGACTTTAGCATAAACGATATACCAAACATTTAACATACATACTATTATATGTTACCATAACACTAACACTATCCTCAATGATATACCTATCATTTAATGTATAAACTAATATGTGGATAACATAACGTCGTACACCCTTTGTATAGTGTATAGAACATATACCATAACCAGAACGTTAGCAACCCTACCCAACTAGTGACATGGCTCAACAATAAATTGGTTCAAAACCATTTTAATGGTGGCTGACAGGTTGGGTCCTATAGGCATTTAAGACTGCCCTGGCCTATTAATGCAGAGACTTGTCTCGTACCCTTTAGAATTGAAATTTAGGTGATACTGCCCAGCATGGGCTCGTCACCTCCTTGTATTCACATGGCATGACATAGGGTGTACCAAAAACTATTACTCCTCTTCGTGAGGCCTTTGAGGTAACCCATGTTTTCGTTTCTTTCCCCTTAGTCTTTAACACACTTTACCTCTATGTTTTACATGACTAGAGTTTTTGTAGAGATCGACTTCGTTAAGCGATGGCCTCTACGCAAAAATGCAAACAAAGTTTTTCATATGGATCGTTTCTGTGAGTGATGGATGGAGAGGAAATGCCCATCTATGGTTCTTCTATGAGCAAGGTAAGCGGATAGTTATGTTTCTTATGTTCTCTATATCCTGTGAATGAAATCTATGTTTCAGTTCAATCTAAAACTATAAGAGATGTTTCATGGACAATCTTCTCATTTTTTTCTTTCTTTGTTTGAGGATTTACAATGTATTCCAGTCGCGCCTTCGTAGTGCGTTTTCTCTAGGATTCCACTGTGTTTATGGTACCTTGTAAGTTACAAGAGACTCCGTGAGACTTAGTGCTCGATTTGAGGTTCCTTCCTTGATAGACCATCACCTGAAACACTATTAATGTTATGCCCTTTGTTTTCCTTTCATGTTTTCTTGTCCTCATCATTGTAAAAATTGTTCACCTTACCCTCTAAGATTCATCCAGGATCCCAACCCTTGCTACGCAGGTTGGTGTTATTCGAAATAATATGTTGTTGAAAAATCCATAGGAAAGTTTCATAATTACCTTCTATGTATGTGTGTGTGTGTGTGTGTATATATATATATATATATATATATATTAACCCTGTGTGGGAAATTTCACAAATCACATTCTGGGTATATATGTAACGATATTGACATTCTGTGGGAAGTTCTGTAACTTATACTCTTTGTAAATATATAGAAAATTAACACTCTATGGGACATTTCGAAATTTGTACTATGTATATGTATATGTATATATATATATATATATATATATATAATTAACCCTCTCATGAAAATCCGTAAATTAGATTCTATGTGTATATATATATATATATAACAATCATATATATGGAAAAATTAACCCTTTGTGGGAAATTTATAAATTACATCCTTTGTAAATACATAGCAATAATATATATGGAAAGATTAATCATCTGTGGGAAATTTGTAAATTACATCCTATATGTATAGAGAGAGATAACATATATGGAAAAATGTATCCTCTGTGGGAAAATTCATAAATTGTGTCCCGTGTAAATACATGGAAAATTAGTACAACCTTATTCGTTCGAAACAACACACTGTTTGTATCCTCTGGACTGCCATAATTTGACTCTGTCGAGAGAGTTGTGGTTTATCCCATGGTCACTTGATCTATCATGTGTTAGAGTTAATTTTTTTATGAAATGGTTTTCCTATGTCGACTACTCATAGGGTTCGAATCACGTTTGTTACACTGTCACGATTTAGACTATGTATTGGGCCCTTACTGTAATGTTATTTAATTTTAGTGAATCATTGTGAACAATTCACAGGTCACTTCTTATGCGCCTCTTATGAATTCTTATCACTTCCCTCACTGTGACCAGTTCCCAAATTGAAAAAAAAAACAGTATGTGATTTCAGGAAAATTAAAATGTGATCTTTGTTTAGATGTTGACTTTTCTACGATGAACTCTTTCATTTACTAGTCCTCTACATAGGGATTGGATATTTATTAATATGTGCTTCCTATTGATTAATCTATTCACTATCTATTTCAGTAATAATTACTTATTGTCATTTTTCTCCGTTTTATAAGTGGAAATCTTATGCAATAATATGTGAAATTAATTATGGGGCCATTTTCTTCTTTGCGAGGGTACCCATGAGTTGAGTTTGGTTCCACTCCTCCTGCTCGTAGATCGTGAAAAAATTGTCTCAAAAGAATAAAAGGATATATTAACCTTCGTCAGGGCTGAAGGTAAGTATTGTCCTTGATTTATTCTTATGATTTGTTTTTCGTTAAAATGCTAGTATAGTTTTCTAAACCCTTATTTTTCTTCTTTTGCAAGTTGTGCAAATCGAGCTAATCAGATGATGGAACATCTTGCTTGAAAGTTATTTGAGTTCTGATCCATGCGCTCATTACTTCGGTTACATACAAATTATGTGTACACTTTCTTAGATCTCAGTTTACAATTTGTGGAGTTTGGATTGTGGTACTCCAACTGTAATATTTTTTTTTTTAACAATGATCGATTGAATACAATGGTTTATTTTGTCTGATACTTTGAGTTCCTCACTATATTTATGTGGTAATAAGAATGTATTCAAATTGTTATTATTCTATATATTCTCTGTGGTGTTTGTATAGATTTGAACAATAATTTAGTATGTATATATATAATCCAATCGTCAATAGGAACATAACAAACAATTCTACAATTTCTTTATTCCTGAGCACACACACACACACACACACACACACATGTAGACTTAAATAAATATGTACCACCATCACATTTCAAATAAACAATGTAATAAGAATTATTTAACTATGATAAGCAATCATATTCCCAACAACAATAATCATAAACATAACATTAACAAGAAATGAAAACCAATATACATATCTGAAACCTGATGCTGGAATACAAATGGAACAACCATGTTCCACCCATCCATAGAATAGAACAACCAAGTTCAATTTCTATGTTCACCCCCTAGACTTACCATGAGTCCATAAGGGAAAAATGAATGATCATCCTTTATATAGTCACCATACACAGATCCGAAATTCCTTTGCTTCAAACTAATAGTGCTCATAACAGCAAAATAGTTTCATTTCCCCAACATACTAAGAAATGTCCTCCCTCCTCCATATGTTGTTTTTACATGCATCTTGTGCCTAGGTCTTTCCTTCCCTCCTTGGGAAGTTCGTACCTTTATAAATCCATGATTTATAGGGGCTTCTAGTGATCAAATTCCACATTTTCCACTTGTAAAAATTNTTTGTATCCTTTGGACTGCCATAATTTGACTCTGTCGAGAGAGTGGTGGTTTATACCATGGTCACTTGATCTATCATGTGTTAGAGTTAATTTTTTTATGAAAGGGTTTTCCTATTCCAACTACTCATAGGGTTCGAACCACGTTTGTTACACAGTCAGGCTTTAGACTATGTATCGGGTCGTTACTGTAATGTTATTTAATTTTAGTGAATCATTGTGAACAATGCATAGGTCACTTCTTATGTGTCTCTTATCAATTCTTATTGACTTAATACTTCCCTCACTGTGACCGATTTCCAAATTGAAAAAGAAACAGTATGTGATTTCGGGAAAATTAAAATGTGATCTTTCTTTAGATGTTGACTTTGCTAGGATCAACTCTTCCATTTACTGGTCCTCTACATAGGGATTGGATATTTATTAATATGTTCTTCCTATTGATTAATATATTCACTATCTATTTCAGTAATAATTACTTATTGTCGTTTTTCTCCGTTTTATAAGTGGAAATCTTACGCAATAATATGTGAAATTAATTATGGGGCCCTTTTCTTCTTTGCGAGGGTACTCATCAATCGATTTTGGTTCGACTCCTCCTGCTCCTTGATCATGGAAAAGTTGTCTCAAAATAATAAAATGATATATGAACCTTTGCCAAGGCTCAAGGTAAGTATTGTGCTTGATTTATTCTGATGATTTGTTTTCCGTTAAAATGCTAGTATAGTTTTCTAAACCCTTATTTTTCTTCTTTTGCAGGTTGTGCAAATCGAGATAATCATATGATGGAACATCTTGCTTGAAATTTATTTGAGTTCTGATCCATGGGCTCATTACTTCGGTTACATACAAATTATGTGTACACTTTCTTAGATCTCAGTTTACAATTTGTGGAGTTTGGATTGTGGTACTCCAACTGTAATAAAAAAAATTTAACAATGATCGATTGAATACAATGGTTTATTTTGTGTGATACTTTGAGTTCCTCACTATATTTCTGTGGTAATAAGAATGTATTCAAACTGTTATTATTCTATCTATTCTCTATTGTGTTTGTATATATTTGAACAATAATTTAGTATGTATATGTATAATCCAATCGTCAATAGGAACATAACAAACAATTCTACCATTTCTTTATTCCTGAGCACACACACACACACACACACACATACACACACACACGCACATATTTAAATATATATGTACCACCATATATACTGGTAAATAGGAACATAAAAATAGTCTGTTATTTCTTTATGTATGAGAACATGCACACACACACACACACACACATGCAGACTTAAATAAATATGTACCACCATCACATTTCAAATAAAAAATCTAATAAGAATTATTTAACTATGATAAGCCATCATATTTCCAACAACAATAATCATAAACATAACATTAACAAGAAATGAAAACCAATATACATATCTGAAACCTGATGCTGGAATACAAATGGAACAACCATGTTCCACCCATCCATAGAACANCTTGATCTATCATGTGTTAGAGTTAATTTTTTTATGAAAGGGTTTTCCTATGCCGACTACTCATAGGGTTCAAACCACGTTTGTTACACAGTCAGGCTTTAGACTATGTATTGGGTCGTTATTATAATGTTATTTAATTTTAGTGAATCATTGTGAACAATGAATAGGTCACTTCTTATGTGTCTCTTATCAATTCTTATTGACTTAATACTTCCCTCACTGTGACCGGTTTCCGAATTGAAAAAGAAACAGTATGTGATTTCGAGAAAATTAAAATGTGATCTTTCTTTAGATGTTGACTTTGCTAGGATCAACTCTTCCATTTACTGGTCCTCTACATAGGGATTGGATATTTATTAATATGTGCTTCCTATTGATTAATATATTCACTATCTATTTCAGTAATAATTACTTATTGTCGTTTTTCTCCGTTTTATAAGTGGAAATCTTACGCAATAATATGTGAAATTAATTATGGGGCCCTTTTCTTCTTTGCGAGGGTACTCATCAGTCGATTTTGGTTCAACTCCTCCTGCTCCTTGATCATGGAAAAGTTGTCTCAAAATAATAATATTATATATGAACCTTTGCCAGGGCTCAAGGTAAGTATTGTGCTTGATTTATGCTTATGATTTGTTTTCCGTTAAAATGCTAGTATAGTTTTCTAAACCCTTATTTTTCTTCTTTTGTAGGTTGTGCAAATCGAGATAATCATATGATGGAACATCTTGCTTGAAATTTATTTGAGTTCTGATCCATGGGCTCATTACTTCGGTTACATACAAATTATCTGTACATTTTCTTATATCTCAGTTTACAATTTGTGGAGTTTGGATTGTGGTACTCCAACTGTAATACATTTTTTTTAACAATGATCGATTGAATACAATGGTTTATTTTGTGTGATACTTTGAGTTCCTCACTATATTTCTGTGGTAATAAGAATGTATTCAAACTGTTATTATTCTATCTATTCTCTATTGTGTTTGTATATATTTGAACAATAATTTAGTATGTATATGTATAATCCAATCGTCAATAGGAACATAACAAACAATTCTACCATTTCTTTATTCCTGAGCACACACACACACACACACACACATACACACACACACGCACATATTTAAATATATATGTACCACCATATATACTGGTAAATAGGAACATAAAAATAGTCTGTTATTTCTTTATGTATGAGAACATGCACACACACACACACACACACATGCAGACTTAAATAAATATGTACCACCATCACATTTCAAATAAAAAATCTAATAAGAATTATTTAACTATGATAAGCCATCATATTTCCAACAACAATAATCATAAACATAACATTAACAAGAAATGAAAACCAATATACATATCTGAAACCTGATGCTGGAATACAAATGGAACAACCATGTTCCACCCATCCATAGAACANTATCAATTCTTATTGACTTAATACTTCCCTCACTGTGACCGGTTCCCAAATTGAAAAAAAAACAGTATGTGATTTCAGGAAAATTAAAATGTGATCTTTGTTTAGATGTTGACTTCGCTAGGATCAACTCTTCCATTTACTGGTCCTCTACATAGGGATTGGACATTTATTAATATGTGCTTCCTATTGATTAATATATTAACTATCTATTTCAATAATAATTACTTATTGTCGTTTTTCTCCGTTTTATAAGTGGAGATCTTATGCAATAATATGTGAAATTAATTATGGGACCCTTTTCTCTTTGCGAGGGTACTCATCAGTCAATTTTGGTTCCACTCCTCCTGCTCCTTGATCGTGGAAAAATTGGCTCAAAATAATAAAAGGATATATGAACCTTCATCAGGGCTCAAGGTAAGTATTGTCCTTGATTTATTCTTATGATTTGTTTTCCGTTAAAATGCTAGTATAGTTTTCTAAACCCTTATTTTTCTTCTTTTGCAGGTTGTGCAAATCGAGATAATCATATGATGGAACATCTTGCTTGAAAGTTATTTGAGTTCTGATCCATGCACTCATTACTTCGGTTACATACAAATTATGTGTACACTTTCTTAGATCTCAGTTTACAATTTGTGGAGTTTGGATTGTGATACTCCAACTGTAATAATTGTTTTTTTAACAATGATCGATTGAATACAATGGTTTATTGTGTCTGATACTTTGAGTTCCTCACTATATTACTGTGGTAGTAATAATGTATTCGAACTGTTATTATTCTATCTATTCTCTATTGTGTTTGTATAGATTTCTACAATAATTTAGTATGTATATATATGATCCAATCGTCAATAGGAACATAACAAACAATTCTACCATTTCTTTATTCCTGAGCAGAAACACACACACACACACACACACACACATATATTTAAATATATATGTACCACCATATATAATGGTAAATAGGAACATAAAAATAGTCTGTTATTTATTTATGTATGAGAACACACACACACACACACAAACACATATGCAGACTTAAATAAATATGTACCACCATCACATTTCAAATAAACAATATAATAATAATTATTTAAGTATGATAAGCCATCATGTTTCCAACAACAATAATCATAAACATAACATTAACAAGAAATGAAAACCAATATACATATCTGAAACCTGATGCTAGAATACAAATGGAACAACCATGTTCCACCCATCCATAGAACAGAACAACCAAGTTCACTTGCTATGTTCACCCCCTAGCCTTACGAGGAGTCCATAAGGGAAAAATGAATGATCATCCTTTATATAGTCACCATCCACAAATAAAAAATTCCTTTTCTTTAGACTAATAGTGCTCATAACAACAAAATAGTTTCCTTTCCCCAACATACTAAGAAATGTCCTCCCTCCTCCATATGTTGTTTTTATATGCATCTTGTGCCTAGGTCATTCCTTTCCTCCTTGGGAAGTTCGCAGCTTTATAAATCCATGATTTTTAAGGGCTTCTAGTGATCAAATTCCACATTTTCCACTTGTAAAAATTAGCCTTGAGGTAACTCAAACATGTTCCCCACCAATGGAGTCATGGTCAGCTATTTTTAACCTGGTTGTTCAATTTGTATTCAGGAATTTCATTCATTAAAAGTTTTTCTTACACATGTGTCAAATAAAAGATAACAGTTGGGAAAGTCAAATATTTTCCCAACATTCATCAACAATTAATTTTAACAATCAAAATTCCAAATTCGGATTTTGCATAAATGGCAAATAATTTCCAAATCCAAATTTTCCAAAATGGAAAATTATTTCAAAGCTCACTTAGAATTTAATATTCTAAAATTTGAGGATATTACATTTATGTTTGCGGCGCTAGAAAAAAACAATAAGTTGTGTATAATAATATGATCATTACACTATGCTAAAGTCATANCCAAATTGAAAAAAAAATAGTATGTGATTTCGGGAAAATTAAAATGTGATCTTTGTTTAGATGTTGACTTTGTTGCGATGAACTCTTCCATTTACTGGTCCTCTACATAGGGATTTGATATTTATTAATATGTGCTTCCTATTGATTAATATATTCACTATCTATTTCAGTAATAATTACTTATTGTCATTTTTCTCCGCTTTAAAAGTGGAAAACTTATCCAATAATATGTGAAATTAATTATGGGGCCCTTTTCTTCTTTGCGAGGGTACCCATCAGTTGATTTTGGTTCCACTCCTCCTGCTACTGGATCATGCAAAAATTGTCTCAAAAGAATAAAAGAATAAAATTGTCCTTGATTTATTCTTATGGTTTGTTTTCTGTTAAAATGCTAGTATAGTTTTCTAAACCCTTATTTTTCTTCTTTTGCAGGTTGTTCAAATCGAGTTAATCAAATGATGGAACATTTTGCTTCAAAGTTATTTGAGTTATGATCCATGCGCTCATTACTTCGGTTACATACAAATTATGTGTACACTTTCTTAGATCTCAGTTTACAATTTGTGGAGTTTGGAGTGTGGTACTCAGACTGTAATAATTTTTTTTTTAACAATGATCAATTGAATACAATGGTTTATTTTGTTTGATACTTTGAGTTTCTCACTATAATTATGTGGTAATAAGAATGTATTCAAATTGTTATTATTCTATCTATTCTCTGTGGTGTTTGTATAGATTTGAACAATAATTTAGTATGTATATATATAATCCAATCGTCAATAGGAACATAACAAACAATTCTACCATTTCTATATTCTTGAACACACACACACACACACACATATTTAAATATATATGTACCACCATATATAATGGTAAATATGAACATAAAAATAGTTTGCTATTTCTTTATGTATGAGAACATGCACACACACACATATGTAGACTTAAATAAATATGTACCACCATCACATTTCAAATAAACAATGTAATAAGAATTATTTAACTATGATAAGCCATCATATTCCCAACACCAATAATCATAAACATAACATTAACAAGAATTTAAAACCAATATACATATTTGAAACCTTTTGGTGGAATACAAATGGAATAACCATGTTCCACCCATCCGTAGAATAGAACAACCAAGTTCACTTGCTATGTTCACCACCTAGCCTTACCATGAGTCCATAAGGGAAAAATGAATGATCATCCTTTATATAGTCACCATGCAGAGATCATAAATTCCTTTCCTTCAGACAAATAGTGCTCATAACAGCAAAATAGTTTCCTTTCCCCAACATACTAAGAAATGTCCTCCCTCCTCCATATGTTGTTTTTATATGCATCTTCTGCCTAGGTCTTTCCTTCCCTCCTTGGGAAGCTCGCAGCTTCATAAATCCATGATTTTTAGAGGCTTCTAGTGATCAAATTCCACATTTTCCACTTGTAAAAATTAGCCTTGAGGTAACTCAAACATGTTCCCCACCAATGGAGTCATGGTCAGTTATTTTTAACCTCGTTGTTCAATTTGTATTCAAGCATTTCATTCATTAAAAGTTTGTCTTACACATGTGTCAAATAAAAGATAACAATTGGGAATGTCAAATATTTTCCCAACATTCATCAACAATTAATTTCAACAATCAAAATTCCAAATTCGGATTTTGCATAAATGACAAATAATTTCCAAATCCAAACTTTCCGAAATGGAAAATTATTTCAAAGTTCACTTAGAATTTAATATTCTAAAATTTGAGGATATTACATTTATGTTTGCGGCGCTAGAAAAAAACAATAAGTTGTGTATAATAATATGATCATTACACTATGCTAAAGTCATATGTTGTTATGTTATCCATATAATAGTCCATATGTCAAACAATATATAAATATTGTTATGGATAGTGTTAGTGTTATGGTAACCATATGATAGTCTATATGGTAACAATATATATATTGTTATGGATAGTGTTAGTGTTATGGTATCCATATGATATTCTATATGGTAAACGATATATATATCATTATGGTTTGTGTTATTTTTATGGATAGTTTATATGATAGTCTATAGTCTATATTGTTGATCGGAGCTAGGAGAACTATGTAGAAGTGGATGATATATGATTAATTGTAGTCTATTATGAACTTTATTACGGATAACATGTCTTGACATAGACATAGTGGTTATTCTAAAGGCTATGACATCCTTGGTCACAATTTTCTTCAATAAAAATAAGTGTATGATTATAATCCAATAATGACGATAAATCTGCCATGCATACAATAAAGGAATAAAGATATGTTTAATGGATTATCTTTGTGTCACAATAAAATGTTGGAGAGTCAAGGAACTTTAATGTCCCCTAATAAACGTTTTTCTTTATTTGGAAAATTTGGGGTACATTACAGTTCCACCTTAGGATCACGTTTTTCCTAGTTCTTAATTCAGGAACCCTGGACTTAATTTGTATAAAGTACATTTTTTTCTTGATGAACCTTCAAAAGTGAGAAATCTAGTAAATATTTATCAAATTATTTTGTTATTATTTTATCCCTTTGTTTGTTATATTTTAAACACATTACAAGTCTAGGAGAATATATAAATATATCCATGCCTACAAATGCTCATTACCTATCTATGATATATTGCACTAGAACACATGATTTTTCTTTGGTGCTTTCTTTTTAATTAATAAATTAATTCATGCATTTATGTTGTGACAAAACATACTCGATAGCCTCAAAGAAGAACC
>JZKD02S1415263.1:0-11178 GCA_000966675.3 Picea glauca
GAGACTTGGAACAGGGTGAGATCAGAAGCGCTCAAGCAAAAGATTTTGTTGCTGAAATGTAGAAACTCCATAGCCAGATCAAAGAATAGTTGCGTAATTATAACCAAAAATACACGTACAGAGCTGATCAACATCGTAGGGAACTTCAATTCAAAGTAGGAGATCAGGTTTTGGCACATCTCAGGAACTAAAGGTTCCCTAGGGGAACATATAACAAGTTGAAGATGAAGAAGATATGACCCTGTAAGATCTTAAGGATGTTTGATGCAAATGCCTATGAGATTGAACTACCAGATGGTGTGGGAATTTTGCCCATATTCAATGTTTCAGGCCTGTATACTTATAGGAAAGATGACACAGAAGGATCAGAAGATCAAGGAAAGATTCAATGGGAGAAACAAATGCCTGTAGCAGAAAAGCCGCATATGGAGAAAATTATTGATCAGAGGATTGACACGAAGACTAGAAGAAAAACCTATTTTGAATATTTGGTCAAATGGAAGGGACACCCAATCAAAGATGCCAGTTGGGAAAATGAAGCTACCATCCAAAAGCTGGGAAAATTAGTGTAGGAGCTCATGGACAAAAGTCCATGAATTTTTGTCAAGGGGAGTATGATGCAAGAGCATCGTTGGCAAGCGTGCAGAGGAAGGACCACTCAACACGTGGGAGTTCTTCCAGAACTTCAACACTGGCCATTGCAAGAGATTTTGAATCTGCCTTAACTCAGCGTCGAAATTTACCTTTTGAGGCATGCTTGAACCAATGCCGAAATTTACCGTTTGAGGCACGTTTTTAAAATCGCAAGCGGAGCAAGAGTTTTCATTACGGCTCTGAAATGCGACTGGACTAAGATAGCGTATGATGAATTTTAGATTAGATAAGTAGGCAGGGGAAACACTAAAAAATCCTCTGAGTTAAATAGAGGTTTTGTACGCCCATATAGGGTTATCTGCAATACAGAGGGAAGTTAGCCGTAAGAGAACTGCGAGTTAGCAGGAGATCTCAGTTTCCAGTGATTTTAAATTGAATGTATTTTGTAGCCATTTTGGCACTTGTGAATATAACAGAAGGAAAATTGATCCAAATACATGGGGTGTGAACAGTGTTTGCATTTTTCCTGTCATTTCTATTTTTTTTTTATGAACAATTGAATGAATCTCCATAGGGGAGAATGGAACTGTGAACGTTAGTTTGTAGTTTCAATTTTTTCTCTTCATTTGAAGCTCTGCAAGGTGTGCATCGAGCCAAAGAGGAACGCCAGGAGATCGGGGGAGGAATTTCTTTGTGAGAAATCCCTTGGATCTGAGTTATCGAGATTCCTTATATGCAAGGAGTGCATGGGAAATCAAAGCCTGCACAAAGCAAATCTCAGGAGGAATAACACTTCGGATAAGTCTCATCGAGATCCAGGAAATCCATTTCCAAGGAGGACCGAAGGTTGACACCTTCGGGGACTTAGAAAATATTCTAAGTCTGAGAGACTAAAATTTCAGAAGGGAGAACGTCATCGAACAAGGAGAGGAGTGAGAGTCGTTGATCTGTGGTGATGAGGCATTTCACGGTTTCAGAAATCGGGAGTGTGAAGGGATAGCAGCCGGGACCCTCGATCCATGAAATCCCGACAATATTAGGACCATCAGATCTAAGAGTCTTAGAGCCATTGATTTGCAGTGAAGTAGTGTTTCGTCATTTCGGCGACCGGGAGGAGGAACGAACGAACTTCATGAAGGGTGAAGTCGCGAAATGCGAAACGCCGAAGTGATCACAACCGTCGACCAAGGGGAGATCTGGGTCGTAGATCCTACGTCATCACGATTTCGGTGTTCATTATTTGAAGCAGTCAAATGCACCTTCGTGGTAAGGCTTGTGGTCATGGCGTGTGGTCATGTGAGCTGGGGAAGGGGAGGGGCTAACCTTTGTTATCCCTCATCGGGTTTTTGGGACTTGGAGGAGCTGAGGAATCGTGGTATCGGAAACCTCGGGGTCACAAAATGTGACGCACCTTTTGGGATAATCTCGTGGTTGTGCCTGCGATCACGTGGAGTGGAGGCTTGCGCCCAATGCTGGTTCGCGTGGGAAAACCACAGACAAGGACCTGTGGATTGGTATTGAAGGTTCTAGTTCAGAACCGGGAGAGTTATTTTGGCTCCAGAGTCAAAGATCTTGATCAGGAGGTCACGCAGCCCTTAGGAGAGATAGAGGGTCTACATCATTGGACACCAAGTTCACCAAATCGATGACCTTCCACCCCCAGACAGATTTCCAAACTGAGGTCATAAAACGAATGATTGTGCATATCCTTCGCATGTATAATTCAAAGCACCCTCGCACATGGGATGAGAGCCTTCCCTATGTCCAACATATCTACAACCGAGCTCTGGATAGCTCAACCGACCACAACCCTTGTTAGGTGGGGTTGGAATTCCAACCATTGGGTCCCATAGATGTTGCACTTCCCCTTGCGGTCACCTCAACCGACTCATCTCCTTCTCCAGTTGAAGCTGACAAAGCCACCTGGTTCATTGAGCAGATCCAACACTTCCACCAATAGGTTCAGAATATCCTACAGAAGTCTAATGACAAGTACAAGCAGTGCCATGATCAACATCAGGTGCCACATAAGTTTCAAATGGGCGACAAAGTTTGGTTGCATTTGCATAAAGAACGCCTTACAAGACCCCATCAGAAGCTTTTCCCACTCCGTTATGGGCTGTACACCATCACCAAGGCTGTGGGGTATAATGATTTTGAGCTCAACATTCCTCCTTTCCTTGACCTGCACCCAGTGTTCAACGTGGATCTCCTTTGCCCTTATTTCCCACCATTATTGGACACCTCAGACGTAGCAGAGAAACTGAAACCAACAGAGATCAATCCCGACTGCATACAACAACCATCCAGTGATCATATTGTGGACACACATATCAAGGGAACTCGACAGGAAAGGATCCATCTTTATCGAGTCATCAAAGTAGGGCAGCTCTTGCACCAAGGCAAGTGGCTCACCCGAGGCCAAATTGAGCAGAAATTTCCTCATCTGATGGGGGAACTCAACAAAATGGAGACCATTTCTTCCTAAGGAGGGAGGATTGATCTAGGTGGATATCGGTGGCCACCCACCTTTTCCAACTAGCTCAAAACAATTTTCTGACAATTTTGGCAATTTACTATTTTTAGCTGTTTTAACTTCCCGGACCATTTTGAGGGCCTAAATGAATGTTTTTCGGGATCGATATTTCAAATGATATCTAAAGGAATGATTGATCCCCCAAAATTAATCTCCTCGACAATACCTTTCCAACAAGATATCATACTCCTAAAATGAAGATCATATGAAAAAGTTATGACCCCGGAAAGTTGATGTACTAACTTACCCAGACGGGGCCCACATGACTTTTGGTTCTTCATCTCCTAGGGTTAGGTTTTTGGATGTCTAGGGTTTTTTGCATTCCTGTTTATTGTAAAAAGGCCTTCATGGACTCATTGTAATCATCTTATTTTGAATGAGCGTAGTCGTCACATCTCTTCTCAGAGATAAGCTGCCACCATTCCAGCAAGCTCGTTTCTGCTGCATTTTATAGTTTCAACTTATTTCCTTATTGAATAGAAAATTGATTTTACTGTATCTATGTTATTTTCAGTTAAGAACCTATTAATAATATGTAGTCATTTATTTTTGCTCATAAAATCCAAATCAACGACCTCCCGGTCTAGGATCTTTCAATCACTTGAGTCGAATTGACTCTTCGGGTCCCTGCTAGAACCCAATCCAACTTTCATAGGTCCCTCTTTCTCCAAAGTGCAGGTTCTATCAATCCCGTGGGCTCTTTCTTGGCCCCTTTGAGGAAATTTTAACAATAGGAACTAGCTCTCTATGCTAGGCCCCTTCTCCCATGTGACCTCGGACTGTGACCCGGGGATAAACTATGAAGGCCATTTCGGACTCCGAGCTTCGGCCTTTTTCACAACCGCAACTCCCTTTTCCCTGAAATTCGAATCAATGAACACAACTAATGTGAGGATCAATGGTCCCTGTCACTTCCTTATATGAATGACCCTTAATGCTTCAGGATTTGAGAGTTTTTTCTTCACCAACTCTACTTTCCTCCAAAGGGCTCTCCCTCCGAAGTCTGTGGATCTTTTCCATGTGTGCCTTCCAGATCCAACGGTCTGGATTCCTTCTCTCTTCGTGAATTCAATGATTTTTCTTCTACTCCATTTAGATTTTCCTGGAGCTTTATCTCCCAGACCTTCTGATCTTTTGCCATCTGTCTCTCCTGATGATGGACAATCCTGCTTGGCTTCAAGACTTCACTACCCCGTTCACCTGTCAATGTCTAGAATTTGATCTAACGATCTAGATTTATCCTCCTACACCTAATTTGTCCACTGCTACAGCTCCTCCACTTGAGTTTTGGCTTCTTCCAAAAATTGGGAAAATCACTTAAGTATCAAAGGCTGCGGCCTTCAATATTCTTCCTGCAAACCTGACTGTTGGTTCTCGAAAATGATTTTTCTCCTTAACTTGTAAGGTGAGATTGATTTACCTTCAGCGCACCCCTTGCACTTGTGTTGAGTCTTCAGATGGATCTCACAACACTTATCTAAGTATTGGCCTAGTGCACTCCTTGCACAGGTCTTCCTTCAGAGTATTCAACAAATCTGTGAGTTTCCTCCTTTGAAACACCTCTCTTCAGAACTCTAAACATAATTCCCTTTGTGCACACTTGCACCTGCTCGATTCCCTCCTGGTAGAGCTCCACAAAATCTTCAACAATTATGTTTTTTTTGCCTTTTTTGCAAGGTTTCTCCTCGAAGGTATTCAGTAACCTTGAGGCTCCATTCTGAGTATGTGAACTATTTTGGTGTGCCCTCCTGGAATGTTCCCCTATGAACTCAAAGCAGAGTCCAGCTATGCACTCGCATTTTCTCACAGAGTTTCAACGCTCTATTGCGCACTCTTTGCACTTAGCCTGAAGAACCCAAAACAACTCAACGAACTCTCAAACAGATAGCGAATTCTACCCTTACCCCTGCAGATTAAATCTCTCATACATCTACAAAATATGCATACATAACATACATATAACATTCATTTAACACATAAATGCACATAAAACTCATAGGCAGGAAAAACTGCTTCTTTTGTATTAATCTGAATGTTAATTACAATATGCGAGCTTGACTACAACTAAGTGACGAATCTTCCCTCCTCTCTTTGGATTACAATGTTTTACCTTGATTTTCAACAACCTCTACTGGGCATATGATACACACATTTATACAAGAGGGACTCGATGAGCTTCCCCTCCAAGCTACACTAGTGGTGTCTAATCACCATTTAAAATGCCTATCTATTGAGGCAGATTGGAATGAGTGAAAATATAGTCCGAATCGGATCTAGATACTTCCTACCATCAACCACTTAAGGTGACTCTATCCATGCCCTATGTGAAGGCACAAATTGGCTCTTCCATCCCGACAACACTTAATTTCTTTAATTACACTTAAATTTTGAGGGTAAAATGAGAGGATTGGCGCCTCTCCCCTCCTTGAATGAGCACCAATGTGCTAGACAGTTGGCACGTGTTGAGGTGGAGAGATGCTCCTGCATCATCTTCCAGTGATCATGATGAAACATAACAATAGGTTTGGAGGGATTCCATGGGGCAGGATGATGTGCAGGACATTGTTCTAGGATTAGAGAGACAACTAGTTCCAAGTGGCTCTCCCAAAAGCACTTACCTCGCTAAGAGGGAGTGTTGATGATTGTAGCATCAGATAGGTACTTCCATGTGAGTCTAAGTGTCTATATGTGTGGAAGTCATCCAAAGCCTTGAACCTTAGTAATTTACTTTAATTAAAGGAATTATTAAAGTAGANGACTGGACTAAGATAGCGTATGATGAATTTTAGATTAGATAAGTAGGCAGGGGAAACACTAAAAAATCCTCTGAGTTAAATAGAGGTTTTTTACGCCCATATAGGGTTATCTGCAATACAGAGGGAAGTTAGTTGTAAGAGAACTACGAGTTAGCAGGAGATCTCAGTTTCCAGTGATTTTAAATTGAATGTATTTTGTAGCCATTTTGGCACTTGTGAATATAAGAGAAGGAAAATTGATCCAAATACATGGGGTGTGAACAGTGTTTGCATTTTTCCTGTCATTTCTATTTGTTTTTTATGAACAATTGAATGAATCTCCATAGGGGAGAATGGAACTGTGAACGTTAGTTTGTAGTTTCAATTGTTTCTCTTCATTTGAAGCTCTGCAAGGTGTGCATCGAGCCAAAGAGGAGCGCCAGGAGATCGGGGGAGGAATTTCTTTGTGAGAAATCCCTTGGATCTGATTTATCGAGATTCCTTATATGCAAGGAGTGCATGGGAAATCGAAGCCTGCACAAAGCAAATCTCAGGAGGAATAACACTTCGGATAAGTCTCATCGAGATCCAGGAAATCCATTTCCAAGGAGGACCGAAGGTCGACACCTTCGGGGACTTAGAAAATATTCTAAGTCTGAGAGACTAAAAGTTCAGAAGGGAGAACGTCGTCGAACAAGGAGAGGAGTGAGAGTCGTTGATCTGTGGTGACGAGGCATTTCACGGTTTCAGAAATCGGGAGTGTGAAGGGATAGCAGCCGGGACCCTCGATCCATGAAATCCCGACAAGATTAGGACCATCAGATCTAAGAGGCTTAGATCCATTGATTTGCAGTGAAGTAGTGTTTCGTCATTTTGGCAACCGGGAGGAGGAACGAACGAACTTCATGAAGGGTGAAGTCGCGAAACGCGAAATGCCGAAGTGATCACAACCGTCGGCCAAGGGGAGATCTGGGTCGTAGATCCTACGTCATCACGATTTCGGTGTTCATTATTTGAAGCAGTCAAATGCGCCTTCGTGGTAAGGCTTGTGGTCATGGTGTGTGGTCATGTGAGCTGGGGAAGGGGAGGGGCTAACCTATGTTATCCCTCATCGGGTTTTCGGGACTTGGAGGAGCCGAGGAATCGTGGTATCGGAAACCTCAGGGTCACAAAATGTGACGCACCTTTTGGGATAATCTCGTGGTTGTGCCTGCGATCACGTGGAGTGGAGGCTCGCGCCCAATGCTGGTTCGCGTGGGAAAACCACAGACAAGGACCTGTGGATTGGTATTGAAGGTTCTAGTTCAGAACCGGGAGAGTTATTTTGGCTCCAGAGTCAAAGATATTGATCAGGAGGTCGCGCAGCCCTTAGGAGAGATAGAGGGTCTGCATCATTGGACACCAAGTTCACCAAATCGATGACCTTCCACCCCCAGACAGATTTCCAAACTGAGGTCATAAAACGAATGATTGTGCATATCCTTCGCATGTATAATTCAAAGCACCCTCGCACATGGGATGAGAGCCTTCCCTATGTCCAACATATCTACAACCGAGCTCTGGATAGCTCAACCGACCACAACCCTTGTTAGGTGGGGTTGGAATTCCAACCATTGGGTCCCATAGATGTTGCACTTCCCCTTGCGGTCACCTCAACCGACTCATCTCCTTCTCCAGTTGAAGCTGACAAAGCCACCTGGTTCATTGAGCAGATCCAACACTTCCACCAATAGGTTCAGAATATCCTACAGAAGTCTAATGACAAGTACAAGCAGTGCCATGATCAACATCAGGTGCCACATAAGTTTCAAATGGGCGACAAAGTTTGGTTGCATTTGCATAAAGAACGCCTTACAAGACCCCATCAGAAGCTTTTCCCACTCCGTTATGGGCTGTACACCATCACCAAGGCTGTGGGGTATAATGATTTTGAGCTCAACATTCCTCCTTTCCTTGACCTGCACCCAGTGTTCAACGTGGATCTCCTTTGCCCTTATTTCCCACCATTATTGGACACCTCAGACGTAGCAGAGAAACTGAAACCAACAGAGATCAATCCCGACTGCATACAACAACCATCCAGTGATCATATTGTGGACACACATATCAAGGGAACTCGACAGGAAAGGATCCATCTTTATCGAGTCATCAAAGTAGGGCAGCTCTTGCACCAAGGCAAGTGGCTCACCCGAGGCCAAATTGAGCAGAAATTTCCTCATCTGATGGGGGAACTCAACAAAATGGAGACCATTTCTTCCTAAGGAGGGAGGATTGATCTAGGTGGATATCGGTGGCCACCCACCTTTTCCAACTAGCTCAAAACAATTTTCTGACAATTTTGGCAATTTACTATTTTTAGCTGTTTTAACTTCCCGGACCATTTTGAGGGCCTAAATGAATGTTTTTCGGGATCGATATTTCAAATGATATCTAAAGGAATGATTGATCCCCCAAAATTAATCTCCTCGACAATACCTTTCCAACAAGATATCATACTCCTAAAATGAAGATCATATGAAAAAGTTATGACCCCGGAAAGTTGATGTACTAACTTACCCAGACGGGGCCCACATGACTTTTGGTTCTTCATCTCCTAGGGTTAGGTTTTTGGATGTCTAGGGTTTTTTGCATTCCTGTTTATTGTAAAAAGGCCTTCATGGACTCATTGTAATCATCTTATTTTGAATGAGCGTAGTCGTCACATCTCTTCTCAGAGATAAGCTGCCACCATTCCAGCAAGCTCGTTTCTGCTGCATTTTATAGTTTCAACTTATTTCCTTATTGAATAGAAAATTGATTTTACTGTATCTATGTTATTTTCAGTTAAGAACCTATTAATAATATGTAGTCATTTATTTTTGCTCATAAAATCCAAATCAACGACCTCCCGGTCTAGGATCTTTCAATCACTTGAGTCGAATTGACTCTTCGGGTCCCTGCTAGAACCCAATCCAACTTTCATAGGTCCCTCTTTCTCCAAAGTGCAGGTTCTATCAATCCCGTGGGCTCTTTCTTGGCCCCTTTGAGGAAATTTTAACAATAGGAACTAGCTCTCTATGCTAGGCCCCTTCTCCCATGTGACCTCGGACTGTGACCCGGGGATAAACTATGAAGGCCATTTCGGACTCCGAGCTTCGGCCTTTTTCACAACCGCAACTCCCTTTTCCCTGAAATTCGAATCAATGAACACAACTAATGTGAGGATCAATGGTCCCTGTCACTTCCTTATATGAATGACCCTTAATGCTTCAGGATTTGAGAGTTTTTTCTTCACCAACTCTACTTTCCTCCAAAGGGCTCTCCCTCCGAAGTCTGTGGATCTTTTCCATGTGTGCCTTCCAGATCCAACGGTCTGGATTCCTTCTCTCTTCGTGAATTCAATGATTTTTCTTCTACTCCATTTAGATTTTCCTGGAGCTTTATCTCCCAGACCTTCTGATCTTTTGCCATCTGTCTCTCCTGATGATGGACAATCCTGCTTGGCTTCAAGACTTCACTACCCCGTTCACCTGTCAATGTCTAGAATTTGATCTAACGATCTAGATTTATCCTCCTACACCTAATTTGTCCACTGCTACAGC
Source organism: Picea glauca (assembly GCA_000966675.3). Lineage (NCBI taxonomy): Eukaryota > Viridiplantae > Streptophyta > Pinopsida > Pinales > Pinaceae > Picea > Picea glauca. The sequence goes on from JZKD02S1415263.1 coordinate 9,447, forward strand.
TCCTCCACTTGAGTTTTGGCTTCTTCCAAAAATTGGGAAAATCACTTAAGTATCAAAGGCTGCGGCCTTCAATATTCTTCCTGCAAACCTGACTGTTGGTTCTCGAAAATGATTTTTCTCCTTAACTTGTAAGGTGAGATTGATTTACCTTCAGCGCACCCCTTGCACTTGTGTTGAGTCTTCAGATGGATCTCACAACACTTATCTAAGTATTGGCCTAGTGCACTCCTTGCACAGGTCTTCCTTCAGAGTATTCAACAAATCTGTGAGTTTCCTCCTTTGAAACACCTCTCTTCAGAACTCTAAACATAATTCCCTTTGTGCACACTTGCACCTGCTCGATTCCCTCCTGGTAGAGCTCCACAAAATCTTCAACAATTATGTTTTTTTTGCCTTTTTTGCAAGGTTTCTCCTCGAAGGTATTCAGTAACCTTGAGGCTCCATTCTGAGTATGTGAACTATTTTGGTGTGCCCTCCTGGAATGTTCCCCTATGAACTCAAAGCAGAGTCCAGCTATGCACTCGCATTTTCTCACAGAGTTTCAACGCTCTATTGCGCACTCTTTGCACTTAGCCTGAAGAACCCAAAACAACTCAACGAACTCTCAAACAGATAGCGAATTCTACCCTTACCCCTGCAGATTAAATCTCTCATACATCTACAAAATATGCATACATAACATACATATAACATTCATTTAACACATAAATGCACATAAAACTCATAGGCAGGAAAAACTGCTTCTTTTGTATTAATCTGAATGTTAATTACAATATGCGAGCTTGACTACAACTAAGTGACGAATCTTCCCTCCTCTCTTTGGATTACAATGTTTTACCTTGATTTTCAACAACCTCTACTGGGCATATGATACACACATTTATACAAGAGGGACTCGATGAGCTTCCCCTCCAAGCTACACTAGTGGTGTCTAATCACCATTTAAAATGCCTATCTATTGAGGCAGATTGGAATGAGTGAAAATATAGTCCGAATCGGATCTAGATACTTCCTACCATCAACCACTTAAGGTGACTCTATCCATGCCCTATGTGAAGGCACAAATTGGCTCTTCCATCCCGACAACACTTAATTTCTTTAATTACACTTAAATTTTGAGGGTAAAATGAGAGGATTGGCGCCTCTCCCCTCCTTGAATGAGCACCAATGTGCTAGACAGTTGGCACGTGTTGAGGTGGAGAGATGCTCCTGCATCATCTTCCAGTGATCATGATGAAACATAACAATAGGTTTGGAGGGATTCCATGGGGCAGGATGATGTGCAGGACATTGTTCTAGGATTAGAGAGACAACTAGTTCCAAGTGGCTCTCCCAAAAGCACTTACCTCGCTAAGAGGGAGTGTTGATGATTGTAGCATCAGATAGGTACTTCCATGTGAGTCTAAGTGTCTATATGTGTGGAAGTCATCCAAAGCCTTGAACCTTAGTAATTTACTTTAATTAAAGGAATTATTAAAGTAGAGTGTTTTTTTTAATTAGCTGAGTTTAATTTAATGAAATGCTAAAGTTATTAGCATTAGTGAATTAAATCTTACTCATTGATCTCAAGTGAGGTAAGATATAATATCAATTGTTAATCACTTTGGAGATTATGGTTAGTTGATAACTCAATATTATAAAAGAAAGGCTAGGGTGAAGGAAGAAGACAACTTCTATGATCATATCACACACACACACACACACACACACACACACACACACACACACACAG
>JZKD02S1415274.1:0-11178 GCA_000966675.3 Picea glauca
TATTGATATTGAATTTATAAGAAATCAAATTAATAAAAATAAAAATATTTTTATTAATTTGATTTTGTTAAAATTGATTTAAAAAAAAAAAACTTTAATTATGTGTCTTTCAAAATTATCTTTATTTATGATTTAAAAAATGACGGAATACAATTACAACAATACTTAGTGGTTTGGAATAACTTATTGCTACTACAACAATTTTCAATAACTTGGCATCGATAAATGCGATAACAACATTGTTTAGAGTATATATAAACATTCCTTAAGTAAGGGCTTGGACATGAATTCAATATGTTGTAAGTTTTAAACTTGTGAAGTAAAGCAATGTATATAGATTCTTAAGCAATACAGAAATTAATTAATGGCTCATACACAGAGTACACAGTACACAGAGATGTTATACCGGAAACCCTCAATCGGGAAAACCTTTCTTATTTTCATTATATCAAATTTCACCATTCACCATACAATATATACAATGTTTTTAGGTATTCCGTAGATACCAAAACCCTAATCCCTTAATCCGGGATTAATTTACAAATCCGCTAAAAATAGCAAAAAACCGCCCAAAAAAAAATTTTGGGGCGCTGCCCCGAACCCCGTCAGCCTCGGGCTACCGCCCGTTGCCGAATGCTGCGCTATACCAGGGGGCATACCTGCCCCCTGGGACCCCCTAGGAAAGCGCCCGACGCACACGACAGAACTCTAGGTGAAGGGATTGTCAGACGCAGTGGTCGTATCTAACGCGCCCACACACACATGCAAAGAATATAACACATACCCAACATATGTTCCTTTCCAAATTTCATATCCAAAGTTTTGCAATGTTGAATGCTGCCTATACAACTCTTACGTCTATGTTGTATGGACTTTGCACATGCATTTTGAAATTTTTGTAACAGCCATTTGACATGGGACTTTGAAATTTTGTAACAGCAATCTGACATGTCTGGGACCTTGAAATTTTGTAACAGCAATTTGACATGTTTGGGACTTTGAAATTTTGTAACAGCAATCTGACATGTCCGGAACCTTGAAATTTTGTAACAGCAATTTGACATGTTTGGGACTTCGTGAAATCTTGACGTTTCACTCTTCACATTACTACATTACATTTCTTTTCATATTTCTTTTCATTCCATTTAACGTTAAGCTTCAGGGAAAATAAAAGATATTGAGGGTTTCCTTCTTTCATTGATTTAATCAAATACACGCCTCATTTTGGATACAAGTGCATCTTCCATAAGGAAGAATACATGGCTTAAAAAAACATAATCATTCCTCACATTTTATTAGGAATTTGAGTATATATATATATACAACTGGAGAACCAAATCAGTGTCTTTGATAGCACAACTTTGTATTAATCTATTAGCATTTCTACAACTAATTACATATACATCCTCTGCATATTCAGCAGTCACATTTAATCCTCTATTCTGTAAGAGAGAATCTTCAAACTCTTGAGAACAAGAACCAGTCACAGCATTGCAGCGAGAGGCTGCCAGCTCTATACACCCTTATTAGCTTCCTAATATCTAGTCACTATGCAAACAAGTCATAATGCAGCACACTAAAGGTATTAATCTGCCCAAAGAATTCAAATACTCTATCAACATCCATCTCTTACAATGGAAGATTTAGAGTAATGAAAGAGGGCAAACAAGAAGATCAGGCTGTGGGGTTGTTTACAAAACCACAAACAAATATGACAGACAACTAAAATAAGTCCAAACACAAGATATGGACCAATCAGTATACGTAAAAGTTAAAACAGTCAGCTTTTTTTTAGATCTTATACATCACCACAAAACAAGGAAGCACCGCCTTAGGATTAAACACAAACAACTCATCCAGATTAGAGTAGATTCCTGTCTGACCAGCTAATGAATCATATCCACCATTTAGACACTCGTCTGGGTCTTGGGACTTGTTAACCCGCCCAGCAATAACTCTGCAAACTAGCATTGCTCTCTTCTCCTTTGATTCATCCTCCTCTGATACCTCAATGGAATCATGGGCTTTTCCACTGCTTGCTGTTGTGTAAATTCCTTTCCCATTCTCAACTTTTGAGGAAAATCCATGTCGGATAATATTGCAGACGTTGCAGGATGGAAAATTACATAGGTTAGTTAATCCATCCATGCCAAGTGAACAAGTGAATGTGATGGAGTGGAAACGAAGTAGTTCGTTGCCATCTGCTATGCACCTTGGGTGCTTCTTGGCTGACTTGTTGGCTTTAGCCTTTACCATGTCTCTGTAATCTTCGAATTTGTTGATGGTCCTCTGGCTATTGTGGATTTTCAGAACCCTCTCTATCTTGCAAGGTGTCTCCTTTTTTAACCAGCTGGTTTGGAAGATTATATCTACAATGTTCCTTGCTGAGTCATCTTGTGCCAACTCGGATACTGCACAAGTATTAAACCAATACATGAAATAGATTTAGTTAGAATCTTTGAACTTGTTTCAAGTTCAAATAGGTCTCCAATACGAGTTTCTCTGACTCACAGAAATATGAATTCTGTATTAACTAAACATATGTTGCTTGTAATGCTATCTCCTTCTACAAAGTTAAATCTGTGTCCATAATGAATCAATCAGAGCTGCAAATGATAAGATTGAAACTCCATTCTTAATCATTACAATATATAGGCCAACTTCTACTTGATCAGTGACAAATTAACTGAGAAAAAGTATACAATCTAATCAGACATTAATGTCATAGTTGTCCAAAATGGAAAATGAAAAGTCTTAAAATTTCTGGTTGGAAAACAAGGTGTAAGACCTAAAAGAATAGGGACACTTCAGCTTCTCAGGTCAATACTACAAAATATATTAACAGGAGAAGAAAAAATAATGCTCTAGTTCACATGAATGCATCTTCTAATTAGTAATTTGGGCAACACACTAGGCTATCAATGAGGAACTTGTTTGGATGATGAAAAATATAAATTATATTACAACTGCAAAAGATGAGATAACCTCTAAGTCTAGATGATTCAATTTTGAGCTGGCTAAGTTCAAGACTCAAATGTAAATCCATGCTTATTAGGCACCCATGTCATTACAGTGGCTTGGAAGGTCTGCAAGATGCATGGATCCTACAATTAGACAAACAGAAAAGCTCCTTTTCTGTATTGTAACAGTTTATTATGCAAAATAATTAGTCTGCATTCAAGCTTCTGTCCTGCATCTAAAAATATACCGGAAAACAGAAACTAACACTGGGTCTCTCGACAAGAGCAGCATATATTTAACCAATCAAAATAATCTTGTACTCTTTTAGCTGTTTTGGCATGCTCTCCCATGGTTTGAGTGAATAATTTTCTAGTCTACTTTTAATTTAGTATTGAATTTAACTGGAAACGTATCAACCACTCCTTCTTGACCATTTTAAGCTGGTTGTACTTTTACATTGCCATTAACCTATTTTGGTCAGTCCTGGACATTAATATAATTTATTTCTTTCTTTCTTTCTCTCAAACTTTCCTGCAACAAATCTTATTGCCTCAAATAATGTACTAAAATTTTAATTTGCAACGTACAAGACCTGGAACATTTCCAGGGCGTTAAACATCAATTCCAATCTATATGTTTGGAAAGGACCAATAAGCTGTTAAGTTTAGTAGTAGTTCATGGCCTGACTGATCTGATGCACTGCAATTGATTTATCTTAATATAACAGACCGGGAAAGATGAGTAGTTTTAAATATAGTCACACTGTCAAGACTTGGCAAGGGATCATGCCATTGGTGGGACAGGATACTACAGAACAAACTAGTACATGTACATGAGCTCACAAGTAAGCTAACCACAAGGGAAAAGAGATCCACTTAACACACAGAACCATCAAGTGATGTTAATATTAGAGGGAGGGAGGACCTCTCAAGCAACAGTGGGAACACACGTGCCTAATAAGCAAGGAGTTTAGTTTCAGCACTGAACTTCACCAGCTCAAAATCAAAATCAAATTAAAAAGAGAAAGAGAAAGAGGATGCCAAAACATTAACATTCAATTTGTAACTCAAAGCTTGCTTCTGGATCGGATCATATTGTTCAGAAAAACGAAAAGATAAGTTTTATTCACCAGCTCAAAATCAAATTAAAAAAAGGAGGAGAAAGAGAGAGGGGATGCCAAAACATTAACATACAATTTGTAACTCAAAGCTTGCTTCTGGATCGGATCATATTGTGTCAGAAAAAAGAAAAATAAGTTTTATTCAGTATCTACTAATTACCTGCATGCTTGCTTCTGGATCGGATCATATTGTGTCAGAGAAAAAAAAAAGATAAGTTTTATTCAGTATGTACTAATTACCTGCATGCTTCGTGGCCTGATGCTGCTCAAGGGCCTCACACTTGGAGCAAATCTCCCCACATATTGGACACGCATAAATTGTAGTTCTTAGAGAGGCATCCCTTGACATGGCCTCAAAGGGGTCTACTATAACATGGCATTCATAACATCCCGAGAATTTCCTCAGATGAACCCCTCTGAAAGACCCCTGCGCCTCATGAATTGTGAACTGTGGTTTTGGTGAAGCCAGGGATCTAGTGCTCGAACCCATCGAAACCCGGCTGTGATCAGATACCACAATCTCCTGAGATGACCTTGAAGAATTCTCCGGGGAGGTTTCTGGTCTGTGCATAACTCGTGTGTTCCCATGAACAATATCCCTGAGACTATAGAAAGAACCTGAGCATCCTATATTGTGATAGCACTTCTTGAGTGACTGTTTTGCTTCTTTTTTGGGGTCATGGACCTCATTAGTATCCAACTTACATGTAAGAAACTTCTTGATTGAGGACCATGAGGACACCTTGTGTTCTGATGCCCTTTTCTTGGTGGCAGTAATGGCAGTTGCAAACAAACAACCTAGAAGCTGAAGGATAAGGACTCCCAAGGCTAAGAAACCTTTAAGGAATATTTTTGCCTGGGCCATTGATGTTACACTCAATGAATCGCTAGATCTTTACTATGAGGACTCATATTCTAGTTCATCTAAAGAAAAAATCCATGACTTCCAGTTCAACAAAAGAGAACTTTGATGAATCCTTCGAATGGGCTTGATGATGTCCAAGTAAAATCTAAAATGCCCAATGCTATGTAGCTAAATATATAATAGCCCAACTACAGGACACCTAACATCTAATAGGCCTCAACAATCCTGTTCACTCCGTCAAATTTAACAACCAAAATTCTAAGTAATCATACTCAACTTTCATTTACACAACCAGTTCTTGATCGATATTTATCACCCAAAATTTGCAACCTGTTAAACTAAATCCAATCTCCCAGTTGCAGAAAACTCAATCTCCAATACTACATTCAAATTTCCTATCAAAGCCAACACCCAATTAATGCAACGCTGCAATCAATCAAGATATATTCACAATTTAAGTAAACTTCAATAGCTCAAAATCTCCTAGCAATCAGTCTAAATCCAGTTACCCAGTTGCAGAAAACTCAATCTCTAACACCAGGCACTCAAATTTCTTATCAAAGCCAACAGCCCATGAACCCAATGCCTGATATAGGGCATTCAAGACATATTCGGAATCTAAGAAAAATTCAAATTAAATCCACTCACCTAATTGCAGAAAACTCGATCTCTGACACTAGAAACTCATATTTCCTATCAAAGCCAACAGCTCATGAACATAACGCCTGATATAGGGCAATCAAGATACATTCTCAATCTAAGTAAACTGCAATAGCCCTCGTGAGTACACCCGATGCCTGATGCAAGGCAATCAAAGCCTCAAAACGCCCCCATAATCTATGAAAAAGCCTCCTAATCTTCACTGAAATCCAATAATCCACTGAGAGAAAACTACTATCTAATGGGCAATCCAAATTCCCTAAAATCTAAGAAAAATTTATCACCCCAGTTCAGAGACAATTCAAAGTACTGGTGAAAGCGCAATGCTCAGTAATGAAAAAGCCAAGTCTCCTCCTGATTCTGATATAAAGCTGATACCCCAATTGCAGTTAACCATCATTTAATAGCCTGAAAACCAGCTCTTCAACTGCTCAATCTATCTACCATGCTAATCAGTTATGACCCACAAACGGAATCAGAGGGACCTAGTACCAGGCCAGAGCATTTAAAAAATGAAAAAGAAAGTCAAAGGGATTGCAGTAAGACTTGCTCTTTCCTACCATGTGAACTGTACTGCACTTCATCATCTATTAAGACTTTACATTGAAAAGCATATCAGACAAGAATGGGAACAAAAATAGCATCAAACCCATCCGGATATTAAAATGTGAGATTTGTCGGCCACAGATATTATTGTTGCCACTAGTAGTAGAAATGCAGAGTTGAGCGGTGGTTTGTGCAGAGATAAAGTAAGTGGTGGATGGTGTATCAGTTGGTTTCACCTGTGGGGTCTCATGGCATGGAGGGAGTAAGTGAAGGAGATGGAGGCAATCATGGCTTAGGCAAAGCACATGGTCTCAGATATACATATTTGTTACAATAATGAAGGTGATAAACAATCCTCGATCCCCACTATCCCAAACAACTAACAAACACAATGTGTAAGAATCAATTAGTTTATTTGAGAAACCATTAGTTAGTTGAAGGCCCAAACGTTTGTCGACAATTCTATCATGTTAGGCATTCACATTCTTATTATGGTTGAAAGGGCATCCATTAAAAAAATCCTTTTCATATTTTAATAATCTTCTAATTAATTTTATTATATTTTAAATTAATTTTAATGAATATGTTATCTTTATTAGTCTCCCTTAAGTATTAGGATATGGTATGCAACTAATTGGTAGTAACTCCATTGCACATAGATATATAATTTTTGAACACATTTTTATTTTTATAAGTTAATATATAATTTTTGAACACATTTTTATTTTTATAAGTTATCTTTTACATTTCAAGTTTCAATCATCCAAGCAATCGAGGGATGATGTAGCTCCCTAACTAATTGAAATGATTGTTTTAAGAAACAATAGATTTCCAAACATATCTTAATCCTCTTATTGACTTTTAGAAACAATCCATGTAGTTATGAATAAGTATCCAACTTTAATAAAGCACCTTTATGATCAAAGTTTCCAACTTGGCTTGAATGCACCTGCATTCTTAGCCTTGCACTACACTCTTCCCCTTGCTCCTCGAGTTGTTGTTAGTTGCAAACCTTATGCTATCCCACAATATCTTGTATGTTACCAATTTGGGATGAATAAAACTTGATAGCCAAGGTGGGTGAAATCATGCATAGTCTATAATTTGCAGGGAAAGAGTAGTGAAATTATGTGTAGCTTGCAAAGGGGTAAATACCTTTCTTTAAGATTGATATAAGACCCATACATGAGAAACAATGCTTTTGTCCACATTAAAGGAACCACAACACTTGTTTTTATTAGAGCCTCCACTAACATCAAATCTATCCATTGAGTGGAAATTAATTAGAAAGAAAATGGGGGAAACTAGGGAAACATGTTGATGTTCAAGATCCTCCACCAAAAGAAGTGGAAGTAGAAAACATATCTTTAAAAATTGTAAAACGATTAAGTCAAGTTCATGGAATTCATTAATCCTAGATTGTAATTAGTTGTTCGAAGTTAAATAAGAGTATATAAATGCATATCAAACCCTACCTTTGAGTTTGTAGGACTCATACTCAATAAAAGGCAAATGCTCGTGTTAATGTTTATATGTACAATTCATTTTCTAGAAAAATGATTCATTATGTTTTTAATTACTAAATAAAAAATATATAAGACTCAAGTGCTTGAAAGAAGTAGGTTATGCAAATGAATTTATATTTCTTTCAATAATCAATATTTCACAAGACTTAACTTCATGGTGTGGTTTATTTCCACTTTTACAAAAATGACCCAAATCCTAGTTAGAATGGTCAAATGGTGCCTTCGTTCGATGGTAACTTAGTGGGAGTGTTTCAAATACTTTGCCAAGGTTCAAATCCTAAAAGACATGTTTCATCTTATGTGAGTTTCCTTATGTGTGCAAGTATGCTTCCATGTAAATGGGACTAGGTGTAATTCCTAGAAAAATTTGCCAGAGTAATTCCCAATCGTAACACTTTAACCAAGGGGTAACTTTGAGAGTTATAAAATCAATGACATTTCATTGCAATATCCTCATATAAGGAAAATGTGTGCTTAGCAAATAAAAAATATACAAGAGTGAAGTGTGTCTAAGAAGTAGGTTATGCAGAGGAAGCTATATTTCTCTCAATAATCAATATTCATGAGACTTAACTTTATGGTGTGGTTTATTTTCACTTTTACATAAATTACCCAAATCCTAGTTAGAGTGGTCAATGGTGTCTTCATTCGATGGTAATTTATTGGGAGTGTTTCAAATCCCTCACCAAGATTCAAATCCTCAAAGACATGTTTCATCTTATGTGAGTTTCCCCATGTGTGCAAGTAGGCTTCCATGTAAATGGGACTAGTTGCAATTCCAAGAAAAGATTGGGAGAGTAGGTTCCCAATTGTAACACTTTAACCAAGTAGTGACTTTGAGGGTTATAAAATTAATGATATTTTATTGCAATATCCTCATATAAGGAAAAATGCGTCTTACCTCTAAATTAATTAGAAGTATTGTCAAAAAGAAAAAGAAAAAACAAAAAGAAATAGTCAAAGTGAGATATTATGAAAAAGGAAAAAAATCGATGAAAGTAACATTGAAACTTTTAGGATATGTCTTTTCAAGAACTACATTTTCTATCCCATTCTTATTCCACTATGTTTAGGAAAAAACATTTTTCTATCCCATTCTTATTCTACTTTGTTTAGCGAAAAAACAAATATCACTGAATGTGAAAAAAAATTATATAAAAACTTACAATTGTAAATATTTATCAATGAAAATAAAATCTATATAAAAAAACAAAAACTTTGACCACATTTTTTCCAAATTACCATACAACCATATAAAAATCTAATAACAAACATAATATCATTAAAGCTATAATTACATATTAGAAAATAACTATCCTGACCTATTAATAAAACATCATCATATCCCAAAGATAATGAAATTATCAAAACACTTTTCATGTCCCACCCCTAAGGGGAATTGGTCAAACTATCCATATCTGAATCATGACAATGTGCACGAATATAAGGGAATCATGACAATGTCCACCGACCCCAAAGACACTTTTGCCTTCTTCTTCTGGATGTTTCCTAAAGGAAGGACCACCTGCTTTCATGGAAGGAATTGAAGGTACAAATCAAGTGGAGGGAAACACTCCAAGACTACCTTTATTGGAGGGAACCACAACTAGAAAACCCAATTTTATTAAATTACTGGAGGGAACCACAATTAGAAAACTCAATTTTAGTTTTTTAATGTAATCATAATGTTTGCCTCATGCCTTTCATCATTTCTTTGATGTGATAATGCACCAATAACGTGTAGCAGATAGGAGATTCTCCGCGGAAGAGAAGCGAATAAAATCCTCCAAAAATTAAACTTGAATTAGTTGCCATAAAATCCTACCCGTCAACACAACCAATCATAAAGAAATATTGAAACGGTTAAGAAGTCTAACTTATTCCAACGGGAAAGGTATTTTTTTCCCATGATATTATTCAAACAGATATTATTCCACTAAAAGAATTTAAAAAAATATTAATCTAGGCGATCCTTTACATTTAGAACAAGGATCTTAGTAGTAATTTTTATCTATGATTTAAAATTTGTATTAAAACCCATTAAATATTCAAATGGGTAGAAAAGTTTATATGAATATTTCGAAGATTGCATTTTCTATTTTTTTTCTCTTTTTCTTTTTAAATTTATTTTGATTTAATCATTGTTAGAATTTTTTTAATGAAAAAATATTCATATTTCATTAATAAAAACAAAATTACATTTATCATATAGTATATGTTTTGATTTCATTAAGAGAATTTCATTATTACTATGTTAGGGAATTTTCCAGGAATTGTGAATCAAAATCAAATCCTTAAACATAAATATCTTGTACAAGCCAACTCAAAAATAATAATCTCACAATACAATTCCAAAAAATCCACATACCAAACTCATTAAGTTTATATTATAGATTCACAATTAAACCTAACTATTCAGCCAAAATTCAAGGCTTACAAGTAAGCTTCAACATCATATTATATATCAACCTTCGGGAGTAGAACAATCGGTGATGGAATGTATGGTTAAGTCACTTCGTTATGTGAAGTCACTAGTTTGAAATCCTCGAATTACCTTGTACGCCACGTGAGGGGTCGTGTTGGCATGGCTGGAGGTTTTAGTGGTAGCAGTCGAAAAACTCGACCTTTTGTCACGCGAGTACGAGCCCTGCTAGTTGCCGATTCTACCAAAAAAAAAAAATCACATTATACATCAACATATATCCACAAATAAGGGCATCTTTTTATTAAAAAGTTCCTATCAATGTACATCGAAAAGGACCACCATAAAGAAATAAAAAAAGGGGTATGATCATATTCAGAGGACAAGCCCTCTATAGATTCCTAGATGTGCCATTGACCTATATCCAACATAAGACTAGCCTTGGACAATGCATCCACCAAAGAATTCCTTTCCTTGTAAACATGGTGAAAATAAATTGGATTAAAACAAGTGATGATGTTTATCTCCTCATAAATGAGCATGAACGTGAAATTTTCAAGAGAATATAATTGCCTCATCCAATTTATCACCAAAAGAGGGTCACCAAATATTTGAATTTTGGTGACACCTTTTTATGCTATAAGCTTGAAAGTCAATTCCAAAGCCATACATTCTGCAAACTTATTGGATCCTCTACCAAATCTAGTGTTGACCTTTAAAACATGTGAATCCCTCAAGTACATAACACCACCAGCCTCACTAACTTGTTGATCAAATTGAGAAGCTCCATCAAAATACGCCCAAGCACCTAATGTATCCACTTCTTCCACATCAATTTGTCTTGGAGGATTCTTCTTTTTTGTTTATTTAAAGCTATTGAGAATATTCAGAGATTGAGAAGCACATTGTATAGCTGGAATATACTTGACTTCAAATAAATTGGCATTTCTAATGATCCAGGTCGATATTGGTGGCCACCCACTGATTCCAACTGGCTCACATACAATTTTCATCTTGGCAGTTTATTTTCTACCTTTTTGGGTCCTAAACTTCCGGGGCCCTTTTGAGGCCCTAAACA
>JZKD02S1415285.1:0-11178 GCA_000966675.3 Picea glauca
AGGGACTTGCCTCGCTTGCTAGAAGCTGTAGATTATGGTCAAAAGGGGAGGAAACATAAGAAAGGTCAAAATCACTCAGCAAGTGCTCTTATGTCGGCTTCAAATGTCATTGGTACAGCTGTGACATCTTCTTTAATGGACAAGCAGGGAAGAAAGAGCTTGCTTATAACGAGTTTCATGGGAATGGCCGCTTCTATGTTGCTGCTTTCTCTGTTCCTTTACTGGAAAGCATTGGCACAATAATCTGGCATGCTTTTTGTTCTCAGGACTGTCTTGTGCGTCGTTTCATTTTCCTTGGGAGATGGTCCTGTTCCGGCTCTACTTATACCTTTCGGATAATGGAGCTGCAACTGGTGTTGGTGCTCAACACTCATAGTGTTATGCTGCATGGCACATATTTACAGCTCCAGATTCGTTCAAATGGAAAAATATGGTTGAAAACTCTAGTTTAGAGAGCAAACTCATCACATAGGTGTGCATTTTAATCATCAAAGACTCAAAATTTGCTTATGTAATCAAAGCTCGAGCAATTGTCGCCTCAAATTCCGTTTACAGGTCAGTTATGTCACAGTTTTTGCTGAGCATCTGCCTTCATTAATTGAATGTTTCCTATATCCTTTGTCAAATGGAGATTTCATTCCACGTTTGAACTCCAGCTCTTGCTAAAAATTGATGAGTCTGTTTTCCAGAATACCCTGACTAATAGCTCGAATCAAATGTTTTAAATTACATTGCTATTTATATATGATCGACGAGTTAATCCATTGGCCAAACCCTGACTCATGTTGATTATCTAAGTATTCCTCCTATTGCTGAGTCATAGTTCAATACTTGTCAAATTCTGAATACTTATTACCTCGTCAAAATCTTGATTCGATGCTTGCCTGAAACATCTGCTCCTGTTTGTTGAGTCACAATCGATTGTTGAGTTATAGCATTTGAACTTGACATATAATCCTTGGTGCGAGTATTATCTAATGTCTCATGCTGTTGATAAACTGAAAAACCATTAAGAAGTCTATAATCTCGTGCCGAGTCACACTCTTCTCCTCTCCATCTGTCATCAATTTCTATGCTACCTCTCAGCATATATAAAAATAGAAATACCTAAACTCCCGTGAAATAAGGGAAATATCACCTGCATGTTTTTCTACATGCACCAGGCCGCATGCAAGAAGAGGCATGAGGAGGTGTCAAGATAATGGGACTATACAGGTGTCGAATTTGTTTCAGGGACGCCGAGGTCACTTACTCAGATCGCAGGGGATCTATTTTTGCAAGACATCTGAGCTAGTTGCGAATAATTCCATTACTCAGTATGTTGAAGTAGTTCCACCAATGGACAAACAAAGAAGACTGGAATAAAATTTTTTGGGGTCATGAAGCATTATGAAAGACACTGTCCATTTGAATTGCTCACTGTTCCAGGTGTAGAATTGATTGGTTTCAGAGGGATGGTATATTGCTGCTCGATTTGTACAGGTTACTGAAGCACAAGGGCAACAATAGTCCGTTGCAGAGATCAGCGTTTTGGAAAAGGATGAAGGAATCAAACCTCAGCCATGCATTGTATCAGAACCGAGGGTTACACTAATAACATGGTGGGATGGAATTGCTCGCTTAGTTACTTGTTATTGATGATTTGTTAGGTATCAAACAAGTTGCATATTCAATCACTGACATTTCCATCAACGAAGAAATGTGAAATGCAGTACAGGAGGCTGGAGCAATTCCCCACCTTGTACGGTTACTTGGACACAAAAACGAGGCCCTGAAAGTTGCTTCAACATTTTCTTTGGAGAGGCTTTCTATGAGCTATAACGTCCGCAGGTCAATAGAAGTACATGGTGCTGTGGACCCCTTAGTATATATTCTGAAGGAAGATGTCTTATCCAATAACCTTATGGAAAAGGTTGTCACCATTCTGGTTCGGCTGTTGCAATTGGTGAAGAAGTGAAAGCCATGATTCAATATCAGTCAATTCTCGAACTACTGGATATTATGCACTCAGAAAAGCACAACTACAGAGGCAAAGACTGAAGCATAATGCATTCTTGATGAAGTTTCAGCAGTGAAATTTAGCACCAGGGACAAGATTGTGAGTGGTGGCGGTCTTCCTTCCCTTGTCAACATCTTAAAAAAGGGAAGAAATATAGTCATCCATGGGTGCAACTTCTCGACTATTAGTTAAACTTCTTGGTTTTGAGGGCATTTTTTATTCCATAGAAAGTAAACACTTTGTCCACATACTATGTAGTCTTCTCAAATCTAACATTCTTCTCAATATGAAAGACTGGGTTGCTGCTTGCCTTTTGAAATTAGGATTGGTTGGTATGGCATCAGATGATTCAGATATGAAATTTCCTATTAATCTGGAAGTAGTTTTACATGATATCATTCCAAAACTGATTGAGGCAGCCAAGGGGATATTCTTCTTAGTCAGCACATTTTCCGGGTCTATGATTCTGGTGATTGGTGTTGTTTAACCGTGGCTTTCAGCATCCTATGTTAGAGTGCAGTTAAAACTTTGATATCAACAGTTTGATTTTGAAGATAACTGAACAATCCTCTTCAGCAGTTTCAAGTTTGATCTTTGAAGATTGCCGAGTACATGTTGTTTAGCAGTTCAGTGTTTGGAGCTGTTCAGCCCAGTTCTCCTTGGGAATTTTCAGAATATTGATAAATAGATATATTTTGGCAGTTTTTTCTTAGAAGATTGGTCAGGGCGGTTCTCCTCTGCCACTAGATCTTGAAGGGTCCTTCGGGCAGTTCTTCTTTGGCAGGTTCTATATTGAGAAGGTGTCTTTGGGCAATTCTCTTTTGGCAGGTTCTCTCATAGCAGTTACTTTTTTGCAAGATAGCTTCTGGAAATTCTCTTTTGCAGTTGTGGTTCGGAAGCTTGCTACATTCAACAGTTGCTCTGGGCAATTCCCCTTTGGCAGTTACCTTCAAGATTTAGAAAATTATTCTTTGGTATTTCTGTTGTCAAAGATTGCTTAGATAAAACATCTTTTTGAAGTACTTAAGGATTAATCAGGAGATATCTTTTTTGGCTGTTCTTCAAAGATTGCTTAAGTAAATCTTGTTACCATATATCAATGTTACAAATATGGAAAGTCACATAGGGTCGAATTCAGACAAAGCAACCAATGTTGTAGCAAAGAGAAACATTCATTATGATCGTCCACACAATCCAGTGGATTTTTGGTTTACTGTAGTCCTTGATCCTGCTTCTATACCTTATGTAAATTCTAGTGGTGGTGCAGCTTGGTTTCCTCATTGTGTTTCTGGAAGGCTGAAATATGCAATTGGTGAAAATCCTCATGTCTCTCCTAATCATGGAAGATAGTTATGGTGGATATGCCTGTTGACCTCATACTGAAAATTGGGAGCGCTGTAAACAGAGAGAGGAGCTTCGTCTAGAAATCCCTGAGGTCTTTGTATTCTTGCAGGTAATCGAGATTCATCAAGTTTTGATTTTTGGGTAAGTTTCTGTTTTCGGTGGTTTAGGCGAGTCTGTGTGTGCTCATTAACCACCGAAAAGGCTGAATGACTCCATGGCCCAATACTAAAAGCACAAGGTCTGCTAGGTTCTTGGAAACCTCATAGGGAGGTATCCATCCTAGTTGGAGCCAGATGTTAGCGATAAAAAACGCATTGACATTTTTGAAAGAATGATGCCTAATCTTGTAGGGAAAATTTTGATAGCTTCCCGGGCTCCAAATGCAGATTTGAAAGAACCATTGGAAAGATTAGGATTTGTAGATGTCGATCGACTATTTAAGCATGCAAAACAGACTCTCCATGACTGATAAATTTGATTTTGAAAAAATCTGTGCTTTCACCAGCGCAGAAGGCAAAATTATAACTAGTTAGCTGGTGAAAGCTCCGCCTTTCACCAGCTAAGAAGCAGATTTTTGGGTAAATTAGCTGGTGAAAGCCTGTCACAGGAAGAATAGCCAAATTTTTGCCCAGATCAGGATTTTTTGGGTTTTAATGGTTTGAAATCTTCTTCAATAAGCTGGTTATGAATTATCAAATCAAAATCTGAAGGCCATTCTTGGAGATAAAAGTCAAAAGGGAATTTTTTGACTAGATTTGGCCATTTTCAAGGGCAAAATAATAGGGATCAAATGACACATCACTCAATTTGAATTTTATCTTTGGAGGACCAAATCAAACAGCCTTGGGAGGCTAAAACTGCACTTCATCAACAATCTACTATTTTTAGAGGTCATTAAATAGGACCTTTCCTATTTTGTTTTGACTTTCCATTCTAGATCCATTTTTATAGGATATCATCCTACACTTGTTGTATCTATTTTGATTTGACTATTTTTAGTAAATCTGATCCATCTTTCAAGGATCTAGATTTCATCTTACAAGGCTATAAAGCCAAAGACATTTGGAGCACTAAGGGGTTCAATTTTGGATACTCTTTGGCTATTGTACTAAGACACTTATTTTTCAATACAGAATCAGTCTTCTTTTGTTGTTAATGACAGATTTCTTCATCTATTCCATGTTCTGTAATTTATTTCAGTTTAGCTCAGCTATTAAGAACTGTCATCTTCTTGTTTAGCTCATAAACTTGAACTAAATGAATTCTTACTAGCTTGTATGATCCTACACGCTGCTGCACTTGATTATCTAGATCAGTTTTCTCCATACCTTTTTGATATTACTCTGTCTGTTCATTGATTCCTAAAAGCACTGTNAACCCTAAGGAGTTTCTTGGAGTGATAACAAATTGGCGCCGTTGCCGGGGAGAGGAGATTGAAGCTCAGCTTCCCTGGGAGACGACATAGATCCAGCTTTGATGATAGACAAAGCTTGGACATCATTCAGTTGTAATCATCTATCTGGCGACTCCATGAAGGACGAATTCAGTGGCGACTCCATTGTTCAGAAATCTGTTGGTGACTCTACAATTTTCAGATGTCAAAAGCATTTGCTTCTCTTTTGGATCGGAGGTTTGCACCTCTTGACTTCTCTTCAATTCCTGGTTTCCCACATACAGTACCTGATATGTCAGAATGGGGAGATTTTTTATCTGTCTTCAAAGAAAAGAAAGAAGATAATCCTGTAGAACACCTCCTCAAGTTTCATGAGTGCATGGACCTATTAAATCTGTAGCATGAAGATGTTCGTATGAAGATGTTCATGTATTCGTTGTATGGTGATGCACGTGAGTGGTATTCCTCTTTACCTCCTTCATGTATTTCATCTTTGAAAGAATTTCACGAAACATTCAATGAGCGCTGCAAAAAATTCTTTCCAGATGAGTTTTTATATGATAATTGTTGTGAAGAGTTTTCTTCGTTTCATAAAGTTTTTGCTTGTCACAAAGATCAAGTCTGTGATAAAGCTTTTATTGTTGAAGAAGACATTTATCATGCAAATCGAGAAATGTTGAAGGATAATAGTAACATGGAAACATCTGACATCATATAAGATGTCTCTGTCATTTTAAATATTGATCAAAATCAACAAGACTCTTTTGGATGTATTGATGTCAAAGAACCAATGCATATAGCAGCAACAAAAAGCAGTAAATCCGAATCAACAGGAGAGAGTGAAGGAGAACAGATAGAATTAGACACTCATGAAGAACAAGTTGTTGTAGAAGATACTCTTCATTATGATCAAGAGATCAGTGATTCACCCCATGATAACCTTAGTGATGCTTTTGACATTGTATCAAATGTATCTACTATTGTACGTTGTCATAATGATCATATTTTTCTCTCTGAAAACCTTGAAGATGTTGAGCAATTCAGATCTGCAGAGGATGAGGAGGACAACCTACAATTTCCAGATTTGCAGGGACTGTCTAATCTTCAGCTAGAACATGAGAATCATTATCAAGAATGTGTTGATGTTGTAATTGATACTAGTCATGAGTCTCTTGATCCCAATTACAGAGAAGATTCAAATCCCAGTTTTGAATCAGCAGCATATGTTATGGGCAACCCACATTTTTTAGATTTGCAAATAAAGGCAGATTGCAGTACATGTGAAGAGAGTAATGGTAAAGAGGAGCAGAAAGGTTCAGATCAGAAATTCAGTTTGTATTTTCCTCCAACAGAGATCAAGAAGTCTACATTCGGCATTGAGTTTTGTGAAGGAAAAGAAGAGCAGCTGCAACACACTCAGTTGGATCAGCAGTTCAAAAAGTTTTGGAGGTGAAAGTTCATTTTGGGCTAAGTCAGAGCTTTCACCAGCGCACAGCGCGATTTTACGACCAGTTAGCTGGTGAAAGGCAGCGCTTTCACCAACTAACCAGCGAATCATAAGGCGAGTTAGCTGGTGAAAGCAGAAAAAACATTGTTGAAAAGGGACAAGCAAAGTCAGTTGTTCTTCCAAAAGTGTTTGTGCTGGGGTGCATGGCAGAACGTTTGAAAGAAAAAATAATTGAATCAGACAATATGGTTGATGTAGTTTGTGGGCCTGATACTTATAGGGACTTGCCTTGCTTGCTAGAAGCTGTAGATTATGGTCAAAAGGGGAGGAAACATAAGAAAGGTCAAAATCACTCAGCAAGTGCTCTTATGTCAGCTTCAAATGTCATTGGTACAGCTGTGACATCTTCTTTAATGGACAAGCAGGGAAGAAAGAGCTTGCTTATAACGAGTTTCATGGGAATGGCCGCTTCTATGTTGCTGCTTTCTCTGTTCCTTTACTGGAAAGCATTGGCACAATAATCTGGCATGCTTTTTGTTCTCAGGACTGTCTTGTGCGTCGTTTCATTTTCCTTGGGAGATGGTCCTGTTCCGGCTCTACTTATACCTTTCGGATAATGGAGCTGCAACTGGTGTTGGTGCTCAACACTCATAGTGTTATGCTGCATGGCACATATTTACAGCTCCAGATTCGTTCAAATGGAAAAATATGGTTGAAAACTCTAGTTTAGAGAGCAAACTCATCACATAGGTGTGCATTTTAATCATCAAAGACTCAAAATTTGCTTATGTAATCAAAGCTCGAGCAATTGTCGCCTCAAATTCCGTTTACAGGTCAGTTATGTCACAGTTTTTGCTGAGCATCTGCCTTCATTAATTGAATGTTTCCTATATCCTTTGTCAAATGGAGATTTCATTCCACGTTTGAACTCCAGCTCTTGCTAAAAATTGATGAGTCTGTTTTCCAGAATACCCTGACTAATAGCTCGAATCAAATGTTTTAAATTACATTGCTATTTATATATGATCGACGAGTTAATCCATTGGCCAAACCCTGACTCATGTTGATTATCTAAGTATTCCTCCTATTGCTGAGTCATAGTTCAATACTTGTCAAATTCTGAATACTTATTACCTCGTCAAAATCTTGATTCGATGCTTGCCTGAAACATCTGCTCCTGTTTGTTGAGTCACAATCGATTGTTGAGTTATAGCATTTGAACTTGACATATAATCCTTGGTGCGAGTATTATCTAATGTCTCATGCTGTTGATAAACTGAAAAACCATTAAGAAGTCTATAATCTCGTGCCGAGTCACACTCTTCTCCTCTCCATCTGTCATCAATTTCTATGCTACCTCTCAGCATATATAAAAATAGAAATACCTAAACTCCCGTGAAATAAGGGAAATATCACCTGCATGTTTTTCTACATGCACCAGGCCGCATGCAAGAAGAGGCATGAGGAGGTGTCAAGATAATGGGACTATACAGGTGTCGAATTTGTTTCAGGGACGCCGAGGTCACTTACTCAGATCGCAGGGGATCTATTTTTGCAAGACATCTGAGCTAGTTGCGAATAATTCCATTACTCAGTATGTTGAAGTAGTTCCACCAATGGACAAACAAAGAAGACTGGAATAAAATTTTTTGGGGTCATGAAGCATTATGAAAGACACTGTCCATTTGAATTGCTCACTGTTCCAGGTGTAGAATTGATTGGTTTCAGAGGGATGGTATATTGCTGCTCGATTTGTACAGGTTACTGAAGCACAAGGGCAACAATAGTCCGTTGCAGAGATCAGCGTTTTGGAAAAGGATGAAGGAATCAAACCTCAGCCATGCATTGTATCAGAACCGAGGGTTACACTAATAACATGGTGGGATGGAATTGCTCGCTTAGTTACTTGTTATTGATGATTTGTTAGGTATCAAACAAGTTGCATATTCAATCACTGACATTTCCATCAACGAAGAAATGTGAAATGCAGTACAGGAGGCTGGAGCAATTCCCCACCTTGTACGGTTACTTGGACACAAAAACGAGGCCCTGAAAGTTGCTTCAACATTTTCTTTGGAGAGGCTTTCTATGAGCTATAACGTCCGCAGGTCAATAGAAGTACATGGTGCTGTGGACCCCTTAGTATATATTCTGAAGGAAGATGTCTTATCCAATAACCTTATGGAAAAGGTTGTCACCATTCTGGTTCGGCTGTTGCAATTGGTGAAGAAGTGAAAGCCATGATTCAATATCAGTCAATTCTCGAACTACTGGATATTATGCACTCAGAAAAGCACAACTACAGAGGCAAAGACTGAAGCATAATGCATTCTTGATGAAGTTTCAGCAGTGAAATTTAGCACCAGGGACAAGATTGTGAGTGGTGGCGGTCTTCCTTCCCTTGTCAACATCTTAAAAAAGGGAAGAAATATAGTCATCCATGGGTGCAACTTCTCGACTATTAGTTAAACTTCTTGGTTTTGAGGGCATTTTTTATTCCATAGAAAGTAAACACTTTGTCCACATACTATGTAGTCTTCTCAAATCTAACATTCTTCTCAATATGAAAGACTGGGTTGCTGCTTGCCTTTTGAAATTAGGATTGGTTGGTATGGCATCAGATGATTCAGATATGAAATTTCCTATTAATCTGGAAGTAGTTTTACATGATATCATTCCAAAACTGATTGAGGCAGCCAAGGGGATATTCTTCTTAGTCAGCACATTTTCCGGGTCTATGATTCTGGTGATTGGTGTTGTTTAACCGTGGCTTTCAGCATCCTATGTTAGAGTGCAGTTAAAACTTTGATATCAACAGTTTGATTTTGAAGATAACTGAACAATCCTCTTCAGCAGTTTCAAGTTTGATCTTTGAAGATTGCCGAGTACATGTTGTTTAGCAGTTCAGTGTTTGGAGCTGTTCAGCCCAGTTCTCCTTGGGAATTTTCAGAATATTGATAAATAGATATATTTTGGCAGTTTTTTCTTAGAAGATTGGTCAGGGCGGTTCTCCTCTGCCACTAGATCTTGAAGGGTCCTTCGGGCAGTTCTTCTTTGGCAGGTTCTATATTGAGAAGGTGTCTTTGGGCAATTCTCTTTTGGCAGGTTCTCTCATAGCAGTTACTTTTTTGCAAGATAGCTTCTGGAAATTCTCTTTTGCAGTTGTGGTTCGGAAGCTTGCTACATTCAACAGTTGCTCTGGGCAATTCCCCTTTGGCAGTTACCTTCAAGATTTAGAAAATTATTCTTTGGTATTTCTGTTGTCAAAGATTGCTTAGATAAAACATCTTTTTGAAGTACTTAAGGATTAATCAGGAGATATCTTTTTTGGCTGTTCTTCAAAGATTGCTTAAGTAAATCTTGTTACCATATATCAATGTTACAAATATGGAAAGTCACATAGGGTCGAATTCAGACAAAGCAACCAATGTTGTAGCAAAGAGAAACATTCATTATGATCGTCCACACAATCCAGTGGATTTTTGGTTTACTGTAGTCCTTGATCCTGCTTCTATACCTTATGTAAATTCTAGTGGTGGTGCAGCTTGGTTTCCTCATTGTGTTTCTGGAAGGCTGAAATATGCAATTGGTGAAAATCCTCATGTCTCTCCTAATCATGGAAGATAGTTATGGTGGATATGCCTGTTGACCTCATACTGAAAATTGGGAGCGCTGTAAACAGAGAGAGGAGCTTCGTCTAGAAATCCCTGAGGTCTTTGTATTCTTGCAGGTAATCGAGATTCATCAAGTTTTGATTTTTGGGTAAGTTTCTGTTTTCGGTGGTTTAGGCGAGTCTGTGTGTGCTCATTAACCACCGAAAAGGCTGAATGACTCCATGGCCCAATACTAAAAGCACAAGGTCTGCTAGGTTCTTGGAAACCTCATAGGGAGGTATCCATCCTAGTTGGAGCCAGATGTTAGCGATAAAAAACGCATTGACATTTTTGAAAGAATGATGCCTAATCTTGTAGGGAAAATTTTGATAGCTTCCCGGGCTCCAAATGCAGATTTGAAAGAACCATTGGAAAGATTAGGATTTGTAGATGTCGATCGACTATTTAAGCATGCAAAACAGACTCTCCATGACTGATAAATTTGATTTTGAAAAAATCTGTGCTTTCACCAGCGCAGAAGGCAAAATTATAACTAGTTAGCTGGTGAAAGCTCCGCCTTTCACCAGCTAAGAAGCAGATTTTTGGGTAAATTAGCTGGTGAAAGCCTGTCACAGGAAGAATAGCCAAATTTTTGCCCAGATCAGGATTTTTTGGGTTTTAATGGTTTGAAATCTTCTTCAATAAGCTGGTTATGAATTATCAAATCAAAATCTGAAGGCCATTCTTGGAGATAAAAGTCAAAAGGGAATTTTTTGACTAGATTTGGCCATTTTCAAGGGCAAAATAATAGGGATCAAATGACACATCACTCAATTTGAATTTTATCTTTGGAGGACCAAATCAAACAGCCTTGGGAGGCTAAAACTGCACTTCATCAACAATCTACTATTTTTAGAGGTCATTAAATAGGACCTTTCCTATTTTGTTTTGACTTTCCATTCTAGATCCATTTTTATAGGATATCATCCTACACTTGTTGTATCTATTTTGATTTGACTATTTTTAGTAAATCTGATCCATCTTTCAAGGATCTAGATTTCATCTTACAAGGCTATAAAGCCAAAGACATTTGGAGCACTAAGGGGTTCAATTTTGGATACTCTTTGGCTATTGTACTAAGACACTTATTTTTCAATACAGAATCAGTCTTCTTTTGTTGTTAATGACAGATTTCTTCATCTATTCCATGTTCTGTAATTTATTTCAGTTTAGCTCAGCTATTAAGAACTGTCATCTTCTTGTTTAGCTCATAAACTTGAACTAAATGAATTCTTACTAGCTTGTATGATCCTACACGCTGCTGCACTTGATTATCTAGATCAGTTTTCTCCATACCTTTTTGATATTACTCTGTCTGTTCATTGATTCCTAAAAGCACTGT
>JZKD02S1415296.1:0-11178 GCA_000966675.3 Picea glauca
AACTTGGTCCACGGGTGCAGGGGGTCTCATTAGCTTTCTTTTGAGTACAAATACCCCTATCGCAAATCCCGGGACCTAAGTTTTACATTAATTACCCAGATTTAATTAATTAATTCGGAACCTTAAAAAAAACCTAGCTAGACTTGACGGAATTCCGCGAAATTTCGCGTGCTGTCTTACATGGTCATTTAAAACATTCCTAAACACTAGCTACCTAGGAATGACTTCATTAGAATGCCTTTCACCACTTTGGAGGATTTATTGGGTGGGAGTGAAAAACTCAAGGGAGATTAACCTGGCTGGTTAGGCCACATTAACCTCCAGAGGATAAAAACACTCAGCGAAAGGAACTCTCCTAATGAAGAAACCCTAAGGAAACTGACCTAACATGATCCATGTAGACTTATTACAATACTAACCCACGCAGGGGTGCGGTAATCCCGCTTACAAAACTTGTGCTGGAGGCAAAAATTGCCTAGTAGAACCAAACTGTCTTTGACATACTAGCATCTGATGATGCATTACTTCATGGCACATGGAGTTGACCCCCTAGTTGAATAGGTGGTCAACAGGGGTCTCACACATGTGATTAGGACTTTTGCACCATGTGAGAACCTAGGGGGTAACACTAGCCAAACCTTGAAAAAGAACCTTCAACCCCAGCACTCTAAGATTGAATGCACAGCTGTACAACTTTTGGTATAGTTGTTAGAAACTTGCCAATATTCATAGTTTTTCTTCTTCGAAAATGTCTTAGAGACTTTTACTTAAAATTTAAAGGAACACCAATGCAATATCCATTTTAATTTTGTATATAAAATATGAAGTTTTTTTTTCATCTTACATAAACTGGTAAATTTATGGTATGTACTATGAAGTGTTCAGTTTTTAAGATAATATTGGATATCAATAATAGTAATATTGGGTGTGAATTAAAGTATGTCTATACCTTAAGGTCAAATGGAAAACTTGTGGAAGAGTAAAACACTTGTTTCTTTTTGAGAACTTGTAGAGTTTGTTTAGAAGCAGCAAAGAGGGATATCCCTTTCTTTTGGAAAATATTGCTTGGATTACTGTAAAAATCTTTTTCTTTTCATCAAGGCCTGGGTTAAATTTAAGAGCCAAGGGATGACTATAATGGCTTCATCACCCAATGCATGCTAGAAAAGCTAACATGTCAACTTTAGTCTTTAGCTCTTAGCTGCAAGGAGTCTACATCTTTCTTGATGATGTCAAGTCTAACTGTAATCTGATCTGCTAGCTCAGCCTAAAAGGCCAAAACTTCTCCTGAACTGAATCTGCTAGGTTCCCTGTGGATGTTGCTTTGCACCCTCTCTCCATAAAAAAGAAACGGCTGTGATGCATATCATGTTGCAATCTAATCATCCATCTGTCTCCTAATATCACTCCTTTCCATAGCAAATGGCCTATAAACAGTACTGCATATTCTGTTTACTCTGAGAAACTATGGGCCACACTGTAGCTCCAAAACAAATGCTTCAATGTCCTCTCCTTTTGGCAAACTATACAAAATCCATTGAACCTGCCTGTTGAATGGAGTATATCCTTGACTTCCAGGCTCTGAAGGAGAGTCAATCAGACCAAAATACAATATTTACGAAATGCTTCAAAGAAATAGGAATGTGTTACCAAACAACTCTGATTCTAAGTGAACAATATTTTCTGAATTTGCCTTGGCATTGAGGGATCTTTTATAAATGATTCTTGTATTGAGAGATTGACTTTGCAGTGGGAGTCCTGTTGTAAAGTTATTTTTGTTAGTGGATGTTTCTTATTAAATGCTATAATAGAGGTTAACTAAGTTTGAAAGGCCATGAGTATTTTAAATAGGTTGTACTTGCCTAAGTTGGACCGCAGCTTCCAACACTGGAAAGAGAGTCCTTCTGTTCATTTTTTTTCTTGCATATAACATATGTTTTCAAGCTTAAAAAGTAAAAACATTGGTTTACAATATGCTTGTTTATAGTTCTACTCATGAAGCAACCATTTATAATTAGCTTGCAGCATACTGCAATTTGATTTCTTTTTCTTCAATAAATTTTTTATGCTGTTGCAACTGATGATGCTGTTGAGGAGATCAAAAGAGTATTTGAAATTCTTTAGTTGCATGTTTGGTTTTCAAGTATGAAATCTTTATGTTGAATTAGTCATGTTATTACAAATTAACAATGCTTTTATATGTACTATCAGATTGTACAAGGCAAGGAGTTACTAAATGAACGAACAATCACAGAGCAACGTTACCTTAAGAAGGTATGCACTTATTCTCCTTTGACATGATTCAGTAAATTATCTGGAGCCGATATGCCCCTGAAATGAATGAGAAAACATCTAGAGAAAAGGAAAAGCATAAAGGCAGGTTGGTTATTTTAATGGGAACTAATAAGTAGAGACATAAATGGTTTAAGTTGTCATTCATTCAGTGTTGCAGGGAGTATCCCCCCCGGCGCTCTTAGGCCCGGAATCGCGCTTCGAGCGGGAGCGTCTACGGAGCGCACTCCCAAAAATGGGAGCGCGCTCCGGGCAGTTTTGGGATGCTCCTTGCCCTTTTGGGGGCTCCACGCTCCCTGGGACGCTCTCGAAGCCTAGGAGTGCACTCCCAAGGTGCTCTCTAAACGCTCCCTAGGCGCTCCTTGGATGCTCCTTGGACACTCCCTAATGGTAATGTTAAATTAACATTACCATTAATTGTTTCGGGATGTTTGAGAGTGGTTCCAACCTCATTGGACTTCATATGGAAAAAGTAGAATTTTAGGTCCCATTCAAAATTCAGCAGACTTAACGATTTTCAGGATTTCAAGATTGGCAGGGTTACAACGTTTCCACTGGATTCTATCAGGTATGAGGGTATGGAACTGGTATTTAATCAAGACCACCAATCCCTCTTTGTACCCCAATGTTGGTGGTGTTGATTGTTAAACTCGTTTTTCATGGCCTTATAAAAAATGTAACCTTCACTCAAACCAGAATCATTGATTAGGCATTTTAAGTTTTTTCTACCATATTTTAAGGCTAGGATTAGGTAGTTTCATCAAAATTGGGTGGTGTTGATTGATGTCCCTAGAGGATCGAGGTATAAGCGAAGGCAAGACAAGAGGCAAAGGATGAAGGATGATACTAATGATGTGTATGTTTAAATATTTGATGTGCTCATTTCACCATAGACAATATCACAATATTGTCACCCAACCATAGGCACGCAGCCACCCTCGAGCACTGTAACCTTTGATAGATAGAATGATTACGGAAGCAGTACAAGAACCAACATATAACCAAGAGAGCGCATCTTTCTCCAAAGATAGTGCACCAGATAGAAAGTCCCAAACCACAGACCAAAACCAGTTCCCAACTGTAGTTGCAGTTGCACTTCTTCCAAGACATCACCAAGAATATCACCAAGAAATACTGGAATATAGGGCGGATATCTTAGGCTAGATAGCACTAGAGAGAGAGACCAAGAATCACCCCAGAAGATGTACCTTCCAAACTTGCAGCTGCAGCTCCAAACTTGCGCCATAGATCAATGAGTGAGTGTGACAAATGATGAAGGCGCCACCTTTATTTATACTAATCTGTCCAGTGACTTTTCTGGTAGGGATGACTTGACCTTTCTGGAAAGTATATTTTCTGTTTATCTTTTTCTGGAGCCGACTTTACTTTTGGAGCAATATAGTTCTTCTTTATTATTTTTTGTGAGGCCGACTGGTCTTCTAGGTTCTTACACATCTGTTTAGGGTTTCTCTTGCTTTTAGAATATTCTATTCTAGTCAGAGGTTACACATGGAGTTTAATACCTCTCGCAACTACCATAATAACAACACTCCCTCCTAGCTACGGAGGTATTAACTGTAATGGTCTCAAACACATCCATCTATTTCACATGGTATGGGTAAGGCTCACATAGTCTTGCAGACCATTCAATAGGTAGCATCATCATAGCCACACAGGCTATCTCATCATCACGCAGATCAAGTTAGGAGCATCATCATCACTGTCCATCTAGCTAGAAATCACCTCCAACACTACTGGTTGGCACACTGGCCTAGGAAACATGGCAATCAAGTAGTAGCACACAATTACCGCAATGCCATCCAATAGATCACAACTGTGTCGATCCATAGTAGTACACAACTACTATCTAGTGGTACACAACCATTCCTAGTAGCGCACAAGTACTATCTAGTGACACACATTCACTACCAGTGGAACACATCCGCCACAGTAGTACATAGCTATTGTCTAGAGACACACACAATCTCCACTGCAATCAATTAATAGCTACACAGGATATCACCATGCAATACAACAGTCTCCTAGCATCAAATCATATCATCGTCTGCATCATCTCTTGAGGCCATACTCCATCTGAGTAATCGAGCATGATGCTGAATAAGTGATGTGCTAGACTTAGTGCACTCAACAGAGTGTCTCGCATAAGTCACTCACTCAACAGAGTGATACAGGGACCATTCTTCTAATCTGGACATACGTCCTAGAAGAATAACCGTCTCAATAGATGCTGAATCTGTCCACTGTATCATCTCTAAGTCGTACTAGCATGATGCGAATGCATCATATCTAAGATGTATTGGCATGATTTGGAGTACCATCTACATCATCTCTAAGTCGTACTAACATGATGCGAATGCATCATATCTAAGTTGTACTGGCATGATGTAGATCAATGCCTCTGCGTCATCTCTAAGCTATATGATCATATCTAAGCTGTACTAGCATGATGCTTTGCATCATATCTAAGCTGTACTAGCATGATCATATCTAGCATGATGCGAGTCATCTGCATCATCTCTAAGTTGTATGATCATATCTAAGCTGTACTAGCATAATGCTTTGCATCATATCTAAGTTGTACTAGCATGATGATATCTAGCATGATGTGACTCAGGCATAAGCATCGTCTCTAAGCTGTACTAGCTTGATGCCAATGCATCATATCTAAGTTGTATTAGCACAATGCGTCTCAGGACATCTGTATCATATCTAAGTTATACTAGCATGATGCTGAAGCATCATATCTAAGCTGTACTAACAAGATACAGACCAACAATCTGTCAACCTGGACCATTCTCCATAGGGAGAATGTTTGTCCACCAACGCACTTGTAATGATCCCAAGCCATTATGCAAGGATCATCACTGTTTTGGTGTCTTTTAAAACTTTTACTGAGTGAGGTATTTCGTCAAACAGTTTGTTGATCTATTGGTTTACTTGTGTTTACTTGCTGAATGGCCTCTTGATTTCGGCCCTAGGGTTTACTGATGTGTTTATATGTGTGTATGCAGCAAATAACACGAAGAGACAACCATGGAACATACCTCAACCATATGCAATATGATAGACAAGCCAAAACATCTCAACTGCTTTATTCATAAAATAGAGAAACCTGCTACAATGAAGATGTCGATCTGGAATGCTCAACAGATGGCCAAGAAGATAGACAATAGAGATGCTACAAAATGCTCCCGTCAATACAAAATAAGCCTCCAAAGGCTGGATAAGAGATGAAGACCAATGCCGAGTGCCAAACCCCTCAAGCTGGGAGATGCCACGCCCTACTGCAGTGCTGAAGCTCCTCAATATTTCGGCCCTTCTATCAAAGGTGTCCAATCACCTGAAGAAATATGCCCACTGATAGATCGGGCAACTGTAAGGACAAACCAGGTGTTCAAATCTCCAAATCCACTCTCAAACCCTGTAGATCTGAAATCCTCCGCTGAATGGTGCGCCCCACTAGATGACTGAAGCCCTAGATAATTCGGCCCTGCTGAAGGAGGCCTCCAAATGCTCTGAAACTCTCTAGGAATATAGATCGGGACACTGCAAGTCACTAGGTGAAGTCTTAGGGTCAGATCTGAAGTGTAACTTTTCCAAACTGACTAGATCTGAATCTCAGAAACACCCTCCTTCTCTTCAATTCGTCCCACTGCTCTAAGAAATAATCTGAACCATGAAACTCTCTCAGAAAGCACTAGGAATGATGGTGAAGACCCTGCAAGAAGAACCCAAGTGATGGAATCTCCAAAAACCCTGTCAATCTCCTACAACGAATCTCTATCCAAGGATGGTGCGCCCCTCTTGCTGGAATCCCTCAACTGGTGCGCCCTCTCTCTATCTGCACATGAAACTGATGTAGAATCCTCCTACAATTGAGTAGATCTGGAACTAGAATGGTGTGGGAGAGTATTGCATCTCCGAGACCAAGCTTGGGACAAGCTAGGTAGAATCTTTCACCACCGAATCGTCCTCTAGGGTTTGTTAAGTCAAAACCCTCAAAACCCCCAATGTTGGGCTCACTAGCTAGAAGCTAGAAATCAAAAGATAAACATACCTGAATGAGAAGAGGCCCTTGCCTTTCCTTTATACTTTTTTCTCTCCTTGTTCCTCCAAAGTGACTTTCATTTTATTAATATTTAATTAATTAATTAAATCACTTTAATTAATTAATTAACCTTTTTATCTCTAAAAAACACCTTATCTCTCCTTGTGGCTTCCCTAGCCACTGAAAGTCACTTCTCACCATCCCATCCTGTAGTGTTGCTTCTCCCGATTCCAGTGAGCTATTACACTGAGAGGTTCCTCCAAGTAATGTGCCCAAAATGACCTCTTCAGTGAATTTTATTGACTTATAGCTCAAAATAGTCAAAATCATGGAAATTGTCGGAATGCAATGAAACCAAAGCCAACTTGTGCGGAATGTCTCATAATGGTGGAATATGATGATCAATGCAAGCTGGACCCCACACTGCCTCTCAAATACCCCTGTACTTGCTATAACATCCATCTGGCTACTCTGGTCAACATAAATCTCCGCATTGTGATGATGTCCCAAAGTGGGGACATTACAGTCCTCCCTGCTAGAAAATTGCTTGTCCTCAAGAAATAACCAAATCATGTCAAATAAAATACCCGGATCCCATGTCCACCTGTGGGATACATAGTAGAACCCATCAAAAGATGAACAATAGTACACTCCACCCCCTGGATCCCATATCAGGAAGTGAACTACAATACTCTGCGAAGCATAGTCCTGAAAGATATCAACCCTGTGAACCTCTTGCACATGACACATGGCCTCATCTCAGAATGAGTCCATCCTCCAATTCTCTACCAAGATCCACACAGCCTCCATCAACTGCACATGCTGATGCCAGAATGAGGTACTGCAAGTCCTCTGTGAGACACCCTTCAGCAATGCGCTCCTCTCAACACTGAAGCTCAATGGAAAGTTAGAATAAATTTCCCCTGCAATGGTCCATTCTCCCCTGTCGATCAATGAACTGCTCAATCCTGCAATCCCTGGGTCCCATGCTAACCTCTATCGAAGATCCTCATGCTGACACTGCACTACTCTGACCATGACTGTCTGCCCCCTGCATACATCCTGAACCCTCCTCTCCTGGGTCCTCCAGTTGAAATACCTGCGACCATTGGACCTGTTGTCCAGAAACTGTATCAGTGAAGACACCTCTCTAGAAGAAGTACCTGTCCAAACATCTCCATGCCCTATCATGATGATCAAGCAGAAGGAAAGGCCTCGCCCCATAGGACAAGTACTTGCAGACCCACTCCAAACCAAACCAAGGTGGAGTGTGTGGCTCTCTGGTGCAACCCGGGTCAACATGAACATCGTGCTAACAAAACAGACTCCTAGGTCCCATGGCAAACTTGGAAGTTTATCACTTCCAATCTCCTTTAACTGCTCCTGTGTGAGATTGATCACTGTCAAAATCCCTAGGTGCTCATCTGCTACCACCTGGCCCATGATGCTCACCATCACGCACCAAGTCTCAATTGTCTGTCTAACACAGTCCACCTCTAACCTGCTGTATGCTGTAAAAGTACTCCTGTCATGTAGTCTCGGCCTACTCACTCTCCATGCCCTCAGCCACGGCCTATCCCTCCTCATGCTGCTGTCTATGATAAAAGTGTCTGGACGGGCTAATAGAAACATCTGCAGCTGACTGTAGGACTGAAAGGCATCACATGCTTTGGTCAATCCCAAGGTTTCGACCAGAAGCTCGTCCATCGATATCCATGATAACTGCTCGCCTGTAGTCATCACTAAACCCCAATCATCAGGTACAATCGGAAGCAACTCCTCCAACTGCTGGTAAACCACTCTCCATCTCCCCTCATCCAGGCAATTACTGAAATGGTGAAGGTGAGGTCGCATAATCATATGCTGCTGCAAAGGAGTGGCACCTGCATGCTCCCCTAAGTGTGTCTCCTCCTTGCCAGGCAGTACACCCCTCTGAATCCCACCATACATCTCAGCATGTCTCTGTGAGCTATCACTCATCACTGTATGCTCCGACATACTCCTGTCATCTCCCGCAAACTCATGCTG
This sequence comes from Picea glauca, assembly GCA_000966675.3. Classification (NCBI taxonomy): domain Eukaryota; kingdom Viridiplantae; phylum Streptophyta; class Pinopsida; order Pinales; family Pinaceae; genus Picea; species Picea glauca. The sequence goes on from JZKD02S1415296.1 coordinate 8,390, forward strand.
CATCACAGATCCTGGGCATACGGCTGGATCAATCTCTATATGGAGATCAACCACTCCCAAGACACAAATGGAAGTGTCCCCCATCAATTGGTGCTCCTCTGCTAGATCATCAACATCCTCTGTCAACGTGACTGACTGATACATCTGAGTGTCCACTAAGACTGATGAAGTGGATCTCTGATGGATCTCCTCAGGAGACTCATATGTCCTAGACTCTGATTCTTGAAGGGCGGTCTATGTGCCTCTCAAGAATTCTCGAGTGCTCTCCAACTCCTGAGGGAGTCGGTCCATCTCCAACTCCTGCTCCTTCAGAGCCTCATGATACAACTCACCAACCCTCAGTGGATAATCCCTGTCTGTCAACAACTGTTGGTAGTCAGTCCTTATCACAGATACTCTCTCCCGGAGAGTGTGAAAATCATCCATGGAGAATCCTCCATCTGAGCTACCCTGTGCCACTGATGCTCTCCAACAGTAAACTGCCATCACTGCATGCATGTCATCAATACGTCTAGTGGCTGCCCTGATCATAGCCTCACTAACTCTCAACTGTGCTGCTAAGTGGTGTGATTCCTGATCATAGTCATGTTGGGGTACCCCCTCATGCCTCTCACTGCTAGTTCCATCGCTAACAACACTCTCTGCAGAAGATAAAGTGTTGAACTGCCTGCTGTCTACTGTGCCACTAGGTACTCCTGTATGCCACTGCATCCCATCACTAGATGGCCTCTCCCCCTGACTCACACTATATCCTGTATGAGCAGCTGTATCCTCCTGTGCACTCAACCTGCTACTATCATCTGTGCCTGGATCCCATATAGCTTTGTCCAGACACATGCTATGGTCATCCTGAATACTAAAGAGTGCATCCTCATCAATGCAATCTGATCCTGGAAGTACGTGCTCCATTCACCTGTCAACCTCTGCAATCTGCTCAACCAAAGGAGTCTCCAATAGCTGTGACTCCATCCCCTCTGGCTGACCTGTATGTGTGAGGTCAACTCCCTGTACGTCCTGTACCTCCTCCTGGACCTGTGGGTCTACCTGTCCATGGTGTGCATCCCTCGCACTAAGCTCATCCATCATACCTGTCATGCCACTGATCTCCTCATGTGACGTGGCTATCATGGGTGTCTGAACAGGTGACATGTGTCACGGCCCCCATAGGAAGCTCATCATCTCTAGGTGCTAACACGTGTGACTCCTCACTAGTGTTACCACACTGTTGAGGCGTAAGGTCATCAATGGTATGTGATATGTCTGCTGAGATACTGGTGCTATTGTCCTGCCCATCCAGCTACCTATCCACTACACAAGGGTCATCATCCTCCTCCAGCGTGTAAGCATCACTAGCCTCTGTGCAAGAGTCATTCTCACTATCCTCTGAGGTAGAGTCACTATCACTAGCCTCTGTGCAAGAGCCACTATCATCATTTGACTGCTCTGGATCAACATCTATCGCTCCATCCACACACACCTCATCCTCCCTGTCATAGTGTTCTTCAATAGTGTGCTTTTGATCCCTACACCTATGATCAGGTTCCCACGGCCCCTTGATATAATGGCAAGGTTGTGTGCTCCTACTGGGCGTGGGGTTTCTCTGTTCTTCCCACCATCTAGCTGCTTCTTTTTCTTTTCACCTGATATGATGATCCCCTGTAAAATATCCCATTTGCTCCAATGGGGATTTCTATAGGCTGGATATTGTGGGAAGGTTATTATAGCCTTAGTTTCCTCGCTAAGGCCATCATACATGATCTCCAAACATGATATCTCAAAGGCTATCTTATCCATTTCTTTCCAACTATCCATTTATCCCTATGAAAGACCACTCAGGTTTGCAGGAGTTTAAGCTCTGATACCACTGTAATGATCCCAAGCCATTATGCAAGGATCATCACTGTTTTGGTGTCTTTTAAAACTTTTACTGAGTGAGGTATTTCGTCAAACAGTTTGCTGATCTATTGGTTTACTTGTGTTTACTTGCTGAATGGCCTCTTGATTTCGGCCCTAGGGTTTACTGATGTGTTTATATGTGTGTATGCAGCAAATAACAGGAAGAGACAACCATGGAACATACCTCAACCATATGCAATATGATAGACAAGCCAAAACATCTCAACTACTTTATTCATAAAATAGAGAAACCTGCTACAATGAAGATGCCAATCTGGAATGCTCAACAAATGGCCAAGAAGATAGACAACAAATGCTGAAAATGCTGCACAACACAACAAAGTTAAGAAAAATTTCTGTTTTTTATGCAAAAATTTTTCACATGAAATCTCCAAGTAAAAACTTAAAATATGTGACCTATCTAAGAGGGTTAGTAAACTGAAATATATGATGAAGTAGAACAGAAATATAAGACTAAATAAACTTGGAGTTTAAGTAGAAGTTAAGGGAAGACTCGTGCTTGAGGCTTTCCCAATAATTCCTTGAAGTGAACCTGCAAAACTTGAGACAAGAGTGAACATAGAATAGATATTGTAAATAGATAAGGTAACTACTTGAAATACTTCTAAGAAACTAGCTACCCAACACAAATAAATCAGCAAGACTACTCTTTGCTAATCTACCCAAATGAAATACTTCATTCAAGATCTACCCAACCAAACCACATGAACTCAAAAAATCACAATGTCACCTCATGTGAAGAATGCAACAATAATACTCTTTGATGTTTCCAAATCCTCCAAAGTTTTATTAATCCAATATGAGAGTGTTGTAGCAACAAGTTGCTCCAAGACTCTCAAGACCAATGAGTGAGATGGCAAGATGGCAAGAGC
>JZKD02S1415307.1:138036-151857 GCA_000966675.3 Picea glauca
ATAAATGGAGTTTTTGGACATCTCATCCTTGGGCATGGCCTATCGATATGTTGTCAAAATCGAGAAGAATATTAAACAAAAGACGTGATATTTTGGGTCTATGAACCCCTCAAAACATAAGGAAGGAAAAGGCAACCCCAACCCATAGAACAAAGGGTAGAGAAAGTATTTAATAGCCTCAGGACAACCAGTCTAAACTGAAAAAAAGAAAGACAATGGGAAGATAAAGAAAGACACTGGAAAGTGGTGCGAGTTCCATAAGAGCCCCTGGAATAACACTGCTAAATGCCACTCAAAGAAAAAAATGGTAGCTAAGGTGAAATCCCCTGAATCATGTGTGGGATCTTACTCTGAGTCATAACCAAAAAATGGGAGACAGATCATTGATGCAGAACCCAGTGCCACAGTTGTGACCACCAAGGTCCAACCTGATGAACTTGATGAACCAAAGGAAGGTGAAATCCTCTTTCATTCATAGAAGTGGATGAAGGGTACTCCGTTTCACTTCATTGTTGATAGCGGTAGCCAGAAGAACCTTATCTCAGTAGAGGTCACTAATAGGTTGGATCTACAGACAACACCACACCCACAATTGTACACCATCAGATGACTCCACCAAGGGAGAAATCTCCACATCATTCAACAATGTTTCCTAGCCTATGGAATCAAGCCCTTCAAAGATGAGGTATTGTGTGACGTCACCCCCCTTGAATTTTGTGATGTTATTTTGGTACAACCTTATTTATAGAAACGTCATGTTGTATATGAGTCTAGGCCTCATACTGTTATTATTACTTTTGACAGGAAATTGTACAGGATACCTAAGGTAGTCCCATATACTATCATTTCCTTGATCTCTTCCAAACTGATCCATATGGATTTCAGTGGCCTCCCACCTATTCCAACTGTCTCATTTTGGAAGTTTCCCAATTTGGCAGCTTTTTCCTAGTTTTCAGGTCCCTGACTTCTGGGGCCCTTTAGAGGCCCTAAAGAAAGTTTTTAGGGCTCTCCACAATCAAATTGTAGATAAATTCATATTCTAATGGAAACATTTGTATTCCTCGAATAGACATTTTCAACGGGCTATCATGTGCCTAAGACAAAGATCATATGCAAAAGTTATGACCCTAGGAAGTTGTTGTATTAGCTTACCCCAACGGGGCCCACATGACATTTGGCGCTTCATCTCCTAGGGTTAGGTTTTTGGATGTATAGGGTTTTTGCATTCCTGTTTATTTTAAAAAGGCTTGGAGAGCCTCATTATAACCATATTCTTGTGAATGAGTGCAACTGTCACGTCTCTTCTCAGAGATAAGCCACCACCATTCTAACAAGTTTGTTTTTTGCTGCATTTTACAGTTTCAACATATTTTCTTATTGAATAAAAAATGGTTTTACTATATATTCATTATTGTATCTCTATTATTATTGTGTCTCCATGTTAAGAATAATAATAATCTATATTCATTTTCGTCCTGGTCATAAAATATAGATTAATGGTATCGGAGCGGTGTTCTCCTTGTCGTTCTTAATGCATGTCCGCGACAAGGTCAGGGTACAAAGAATTGGGTCTTGAGCTTGTTTATATTGAGGAAAAAATCTCTCTCACGCCCAAGTGACCTCTCATGGAAGGAGAAAATAAATATGATAGGACAAGAGATCCTTCCAAAACGTTGCTCGAGGAATTCCTCACACAACAGAGGAATGAAATGATGGTTATTTTTGCGCAAATCCTTCAGCGACTACCAACATACAACTCATCTTGCTTGAATGGAGGTGCCACCCCCTTCAAGGTAAAAATAAACTTTGATATTCCCATATTTTAAGTTTATATAGACGTAGATGTTGTAGACAAATGGTTAAATCTGCTAGAAGGGTATTTGTCTATCCATAACTTTTCGAACAAAGAAAATATTATGTTTGCACTCCTCAAAGCCGTCCCCCATGTCAAAGTTTGGTGGGAGAATTTATGTGAGCAAAAGGAAACAAAGGAACCCTCACTATTTATAGTTGCGGTCACCTATGAGTCCTTCAGGGATGCTATCAAGGAACAATACTACCTTGTCAAAATTTATGACAACATGTATACAAAATGGACCACACTACGACAGAAAAGAGACCAAGTAGTGCTAGAGTTCACAAATATCTTCGATACCTTGCGCACCAATATGGGTATAAAATATTCTAAGAGACATCTGGTGCTCAAGTATCATGGTGGTTTGCATAGATACATACAAGCCGAAATGGATTTTTTTGACATATCATCCTCGGGCGCGGCCTATCAATATGCCATCAAAATCAAGAAAAAGCTTAAACAAAAGACATAGTAATTTGGGCTTGGGAACCCCTCACATCAGAAGCAAGTAAAAGGAAGTTCCAACCTATAGAAAAAAGGACAAAACAAAGATAGGCAGCCTTAGGAGAACTAGTCTAGGACACAAGCAAAGAAGGACACCAAAAACAAAAAGAAAGATACTGGAAAGTGGTGCGACTTCCATAAGAGCCCCTGGCATAACACCATTGATTGCCACTCCAAGAAATCATTGGTGGATAAGGTGAAAGATTCTGAATCAGATGTGGGTTCTGACTCTGAGTCAGAGCCAGAAAGGGGGAGATGGATTATTTCCACAGAACCCAGTGCCACTATTTATACCACCATGGTCCAGCCTGCTGAACCAGATGAGCCAGAAGAAGGTGAGTGCCTCTTTCATTCACATATGTGGGTAAAAGGCACCCCACTACATTTGATCATTGATAGCAGTAGCCAGAAGAACCTCATATCAGAAGAGGTCATCAAGCGACTATCCCTACCAATAATTCCACACCCTCATTCCTACACCATTGGATGCCTCCGCCAAGGAAGCGATCTTCGTGTCAGTCAACAGTTCCACTTGTTGTACGATATCAAGCCCGTCAAAGATGACGTATTGTGTGATGTTTCTCCTATCGAAGTTTGTAATGTTCTTTTGGGACAAACTTATTTATGGAAATTTCATGTTGTATATGAGTCTATGCATCGCAATGTTATTATTACTTTGAATAGGAAATTATACCAGATACCTGAGGTAGTCCCACCTAGTGCGATTTCCTTGATCTTTTCCAAGAAATGCAGGAAGGTCATCTCTTATATTGGGAAGTTTTTCTTCTTCGTGATTCTCTCTCAGAGTGAATGAAAGATTGTGGCCACATCCAGGGCCTCTGTGACTAAACTCTCCACACAACATAATAAAGTGGAAAAAGTCTTGGCAGAATACAAAGATATCTTCTCCTCACCTACCGGGGTACCTCTACACTGTCAGGTCAAGCATCCCATCGATCTGACCCTCAACTCACTGTTTCCCAATGGGCTAGTCTAGTGCCACTCTTTGTTAGAGAATGATGAGATCAAGCAATATATCAAAGAAATTCTCCACAAGGGGCACATCCATACCAAATCATTGCCTTGTGGGATCCCAATCGTGTTGGTGCATAAGAAATACGGGACTTGGTGACTTTGCATTGATAACTGGGCCCTAAATAAAATTAGAGTCAGGAACCGATACCCGATTCCAAGAATTGACGATCTCCTTGATCAGCTCAAGGGGGCCAAATACTTCAGTAAGATTTATTATAAGTCTGGCTACCACCAGGTCCCCATAGAACATATAGATGTATGGAAGACCGCCTTCAAGTCAAAAGAAGGTCTTTTTGAATGGCTAGAAATGCCCTTTGGTTTGCCAATTCTCCAGCAAATTTTATGACGATGATGGATGATATCCTAGGACATTTCACCAATAATTTTGTGTTAGTGTATATGGATGACATCCTAATCTACAACAAGACTTGGGAGGAACACTTGCAACATATTCAACAAGTTCTGGACACCTTGCAGCAACACAAGTTATATGCCAACTTCGAAAAAATATCCTTTGGAATGGAAAGGGTCCAATACCTAGGCTACATTGTGGATCAACATGGTCTGCATGTGGATCCAACTAATATCCAAGTCATTTGTGACTGGCCATCCCCACCCACACTCACTGAGCTTAGGATATTCTTAGGCCTTGCTAATTTCTATCGCAGGTTTGTGTTGGGATTCTCCCATATTGCATGGGCCCTCAGCCAAGTAACCAGGGGTGGTGGTAAGGAAGAATTTATTTGGGGCTTATCCCAACAACAAGAATTCAATGATTTAAAGTAGCGCTTGTGATAAGCCCCAATAATTTCATTAACGGACCTACAACAACCCTTTGAGATCGAGACAAATGATTTGGACTATGTTGTGGATGCAGTTCTCACTCAACACAACCACCCCATGGTCTATCATAGTGAGACACTATCAGATGTTGTCTGTAAGTACCCTACCTATGAAAAATAAATGTACTCCATTGTACAAGCCTGCCACCAGTGGAGACATTACATTCTTGGGAAGGATACAATCATCCACACGGATCATAAACCACTGCAGTTCATGCAGACACAAGGAAAATTGTAGAATGACCACCATCAAAAGTGGTCCACATACTTGCAATAGTTCCACATCAACATCAAATATAAAGCATGCAGTACCAATTGAGTCACTGATTTCCTCAGTTGACCTCTAGTTGTGACACTCACCATGGTGCTAGAATCTTGCAACCATGAGAACTCTGGATGGGCCAACCTCTATGAGACTGACCCTGACTTCACTGCCACATACCAAATGTTTGGCGCAAACTTAGTTGTCGCTAATTTCCATCTTTAGGATGGGATATTGTGTCGACTAGGCCACCTCTGCATTCCATCAAGTGAGTGAGCGAAGCTTATTTGAGAATCCCACTATAGTTGGGTGGTAGGACACTTTGGTGTTGAAAATACAGTGGTAGTGTTGTAGAAACATTTCTATTGGCTGAAACTTTGACATGATGTCAACAAGTATATCATATCCTGCACTRCTTGCGCTATTTCCAAACYGACCACTAAGAAAAAGGGCCTATACACCYCCCTTCCTACTCCTAACAGGCCATGGGTGTCCATATCAATGGACTACATGTCAGGCCTTCCATMCACYAACAAGAGAAATGAATTTGTGTTTGTGATTATTGATCGCTTTTCCAAGATGGCGATCCTGGTCACCTGCAAGAAGAGCATCAYAGTAGTGGCCACTACCAAGSTCTTCTTTGAAYGAGTCTGGGTACATTTTGGAATCCCAMAAACCATTGTCTCGGATTGGGAGAKTCGGTTCCTCAACACATTCTTKTCGAGCTCCTGGTCACTACTRGATACCAAGGTTACCAAGTCCACTTCCTTCCACGCCTAGAAAAATGGCCAGATTGAGGTCRTCAATCGGAGGATAGTGCATATCCTGCGCATGTACAATCCCCTGTACATGGGATGAGAGCCTTCCYTATGTTCAACATAGTTAAAACATAGCCCTACATAKCTCAAYTGACCACATCCCATTTCGAGTTGGGTTGGGATTCCAACCATTGGGTCCCATGGATGTTGCACTACCTCTTGTGACCACCCCAAYGAATTCATCACCTCCTCCAAATGAAGYTGAAAAATCCTCCCGGTTAATTGAGAAAAACCAACACATCTTCCAATAGGTTTAKGATATTTTATAGAAGTCCAATTCCAAGTACAAGAAACACCATGATCAACACAGGGCACCACATAAGTTTTAGGTGGGAGACAAAGTGTGGTTTCACTTGCAGAAAGAACGCCTTAYAGGGCCCCATCAGAAGCTTCTCCCACTCCRTTAYAGACCTTAAACCATCACTAAGGCTGTGGATGAMAATGATTTTTAGCTCAACATTCCTCCTTGGCTTGCACCCAGTATTCAACGTGGATCTCCTTCGACCATACTTCCCACCATTKTTGGACACCTCAGAGGTAGTAGAACAATTGACACCCATAGAGATCAACCCTAAATGCATGAAATATGAATCCAATTATCAAATTGTAGAAACATAKGTCAAGGGAAMTCGCTAGAAAAGGATCCAACTTTATCGAGTTGTAAAAGYAGGGTAGCTCTTGCACTAAGGCAAGTGGCTCAGCCRGGGCCAAATTCAGYAGAAATTTCCTCATCTGATGGGGGAMCTCAATGCAATGGAKACCATTTCTATGTAGGGGGGAGGATTGATCCATATGGATTTCAGTGGTCTCCCACCTATTCCAACTGGCTCATTTTGGAAGTTTCCCAATTTGGTAGTTTTTTCGTAGTTTTCAGGTCCTTGACTTCCGGGGCCATTTTGAGGCCCTAAACAAATTTTTTAGGGATTTACACAATAAAATTATAGATGGAGTCAGAATCTTATGGAAACATGTTTGTTCCTCAGATATACCTTTCCAATGGGCTATCGTGCGCCTAAAATAAATATCGTATGCAAAAGTTATGACGTCCAGAAGTTGATGCACTAGCTTACCCCAATGGGGCCAACATGACTTTTGGCGCTTCATATCCTAGGGTTAGGTTTTTGGATGTCTAGGGTTTTTTCATTCTTGTTTATTGTAAAAATTCTTGGAGAGCCTCATTGTAACCATCTTCTTGTGAAAGAGCATAGTCATCACATCTCTTCTCAGAGATAAGCTGCCACCATTCTAGCAAGCTTGTTTTCCACTGCATTTTACAGTTTCAACATATTTTCTTATTGAATAGAAACCATTTTTACTGTATCTTTGTTATTATTTTGTCTCTGTGTTAAGAATAATAATAATCTGTATTCATTTTTGTTCTTCTCATAAAATCTGGATCACAAGCAATGTAGGAAGGTTATCTCTTGGACCAGAAAGTTTTTCTTCTTTGTGATTCACGCTCAAAGTGAGAGGAGGGTTGCAGCCACATCCATGGTCTCTGTGACAGGTCTCTCCATGCACTATAAGAAAGTGGATAAGGTCATGGAAGAATACAAAGAAAACTTCTCCTTGCCCATTGGGGTACCTCTACATTGTCAGGTCAAGCACTCAATCAATCTAACCCCCGGTGCACTGCTACCCAATGGGCCAGTCTATCACCACTCTCTGTTAGAAAATGAGGAAATCAAGTGCCATTTCCAAGAGATTATTTAAAATGGGTACATATGACCAAGAACATCACCTTGTGGAAGCCTAATCATGATTGTGTAGAATAAATATGAGACCTAGATACTTTGCATTGATTACCGGGCCCTAAATAAAATCACTGTCATGAACTGATATCCAATTCCCTGAAATTGACAATCTCCTTGACCACCTCAAGGGGGTAAAATACTTCAGTAAGATTGATCTAAATTCTGGCTACCACCAGGTTCCAATAAATCATACCAATGTATGGAAGACAACCTTCAAGTCCAAATAAGGTCTTTTTGAATGGTTGGTTGAATGCCCTTTGGATTAACAAATTCCCCAACAACATTCATAAAGATGATGGATGATATCTTGTGGCCTTTCACCAATTATTTTGTGGTGGTGTATTTGGATGACATCCTCATATTCAACAAGAGTTGGGTAAAACACTTGCAACATATTCGGTAGGTTCTACACATTCTACAAAAACACAAGATATATGAAAATTTGGAAACATGCTCCTTCGACATGAATATGGTCCAGTACCTAGGCTACATTGTTTATGAGCATGGGGTGGATGTTGATCTAGCCATGATCAAGGTCATACATGACTATCCAACCCTGACCACACTCAATGAGCTTCGGATCTTCTTAGGACTTGCCAATTTCTATCGCAGGTTCGTGTTGGGATTCTCCTATATTGCATGGGCCATTAGCCAAGTGACCAAATGTGGTGGCAAGGAAAAAATTGTGTGGGGCCAGTCACAATAGAAGGAATTCGATGATTTGAATCAAATCCTGTGCTCAGCACTAATGCTCTCATTACCCGATCTACAACAACCTTTTGATATTGAGACAGACGCTTCAGAAAATGTTGTGGGTGCAGTTCTCATTCAACATGGACATCTCATGGCCTATCATAGTGATATGCTATTAGATACCATCCCTAAGTACCCCACCTACAAAAAATAAATGTACTCCATTGTACAATCCCGCTTCGAGTGGAGACATTACATTCTTAGGAAGGAGAGAGTCATCCAAACTGATCATAAGGCTTTGCAATTCATGTAGATACAAGGAAAAGTGCAGAATGACGGCCATCAAAAGTGATCCACATACTTTCCATATCAACATCAAGTATAATACACGAAGCACAAACCACGTCACTGACTGCCTCAGTCAACTTCTAGTTGTAACACTAACCATGGTGCTACACTCCTACAGACATGAGATCTTTCGATGGCCCCAACTCTATGAGAGACATCCTTACTTTGCCACTACCTATCATATTCTGAGAACAAACACAGTTGTCACTGATTTCCATCTTCAATATAGGTTGTTGTGCCATCTTGGCTTTCATCTTTGTGTCCCATCAAGCGAGCGAGTGAAGCTAATTTCAAAAGCTCACTACAGTTGGGTGGCAGGACACTTCAACATAGAAAAGACGAGGACAATGCTGTAGTAAAATTTCTTTTGGCCAAAACTTTCACAGGATGTCAACAAGTATATCAGGTCCTGCATGGCCTATGCCATTTACAAAATACCCATTAAGAAACAAGGCATGTAGACCCCTTTGCCTACTCTTGACAGGCCCTGGGAATCCATATCGATGGACTACATGTTAGGCCTTCCTTCAACGAAGTGTTAAGTTTTTACCATTGTTATTAGGTTATTTATAAATTTCATGAGCAATCAATGCATTTCCAAAACAAATAAGGAGGATCATTGAAATAAACACAATCACAAGGTACACAACATTTTATCCTAGGAAACCCTTATGGGGGAGAAAACCTAGAAAAACTTCCTCAATAATATATTGTCAATACAATGCCAAGACTAAGAACAAAACACCTAAGACATAACAAGACCAAGCATGTGCCTCTCTTCTCCTTTATTATACTTCTTCCTGCAACTACAACTTCCTTCAATATATGCACACTAGATGAGTGAGTGAGTCTGTACAAATGAGACACCATCGTCACATATAAATACAAGTTGTGAGGTGGAACTAGGGTTGTGTCTCTTCACTTGGTGGATCCAAATTCTCCTAGAAGTGGCTAAAACCACTTTATAAGTACTAGGGGCCGAATTTACAAATACCACCATACAAATACAGTTTGACCAATCCACAAAAGGGGATTTTATATATACAATAATAACTCAAATATTCTTCGAAGTTAAGTTATTTTAACACTCCCCCTTAACAAGAAGGGTATTCCACTGACATGACTCAATACAACATCATCAAGAGAAGGAGAGGGAAACATCATCATCAACATCTAGAACACTAAATGGCAAATCTAAATCATCATAAGTTTTTCTCATCATCAATATCATCATCGTTTACAACATGGAGCTGGAGTAAAATCAACATCATGAAGCTGGAACATCAACATCAATAGAAGAAATTTGGAACAACGACATCATCAACAACATGAAGCTGGAACAACATCATCAACAACACGAAGTTGGAACATCGTCATCAACATGTGGCAAAAGAATGAGACAGGTGCATCAACAACATTTTGTGGTACTCTGATAGACCGTCCTTACCATACCTTCGGGATCCACCCATGAATCATAATATTCCCTAGGATATAAAATCCTAATAAGATACCACGTTGTACTCTAATAGACTGTCCTTACCGAACCTTAGGGATATTCCTAGGAAACATAATATTCCCTAGGATATAAAATCCTAACTGAGCTACCACTACTAACCACAACTGGGATATACATGTATAGGTACTCTGACAGATTGTCCTTACCGAACCTTCGGGATCTTCCCAGAGATGAGAAATACCCTAGGATATAAAATCCTAATAGAGCTACCTAATGTTGGTTAGGATACCATAGTATCATCAACATCACTCCCCCTTTGGATGGAGGTCCTTTCGGACTAAACCAAGATTGTCTCGGAAGTACTCAAAATTCACAAGAGACAGAGGCTTGGTCAACACATCTACAACATTCTCATATGTGCCAAAATATTGGAGCTTTACGAATGTAGTGATGCCAGATTTTTATGTGCTTCTAATTATCAAGGAACACTGGGTTCTCCGTCATATTTATACATCTCTGGTTATCACATAGAATCATAGTGGTTTCCATCTCCATATCAAACAGACTTGTCAACAACTTCCAAATCCATATGGATTCATAACTGGCAGAGAATGTTGCAATGTTCTCTACTTTTGCTGTGATGAGAGAAATATTGGATTGCTTCCTACTTTTCCATGAAGTGCTCTTTTTGTCTAAAGCACTTTCAACCCAATCTGAATCAATATAACCATACAGTTTGAAGTCATGATCTCCAGTATGACAGAGACCATAATCAAATGTACCCTTAAGGTATCTCATCACATGCTTTGCAAATACAAGGTGAACATGTATGGGCTCCACTAGATACTGACTAAAGGTGTTCACAATGAATCATATATTTGGCCTGATATTCATCAAATACATCAACGAACCAATAATCTATCTGTATAGAATAGCATCAACAAACTTTGACAAAGTATCAACCATGAGCTTCAAATTCCTTTCCATGGGTGTGGTCATGGATTTACATTCCAACATGTCAAATCTCTTTAGTATTTCAACTACATACTTCCCTTGGTTAAGAAATATCTTATTTGGGCTCTGCCAAACTTCAAGACCTAAGAAATAATGCATCATGCCTAGGTCTTTCATCTCAAATTATGCAACGAGCTTCTTCTTACAACCTGTGATGATCTTTTCTTCTCCCGACAAGAATAAATCATCCACATATGGTAGAAATAATCATCCACATATGGTAGAAATATAATTGGCTCATCATTCATAACCTTGAAATAAAGGTTAAGATCAACTTTACTCTTGGTAAATCCCAAGCTTATCAGGAAACTATCAATTCTGCCATACCAATATATAGGAGCTTGCTTCAACCCGTACAGAGCTTTATTCAACCTTCAAACATGAATCTTTCTATCTTCAACTTCAAAATCTTATGGTTTTTTTGTATACACTTATTATTCAATAACACCATTTAATAAAGTTGTTTTCACATCCATATGGTGCAACTTCCACTTCATTTTGGCTGCAAGAGCTATGATGGTTTCGATAGAAGTGTATATTTCTACAGGAGAAAATGTTTCTTCATATCCAATACCTTCCTTTTGAGAAAATCCATGAGCCACAAATCTTGCCTTATGTTTTTCAATACTTTCTTCTGTTGCGTGTTTTATTTTGTATATTCAATTGGAAGATACCACATCTTTGTTCTTTGGTTTGGGAAATACTTCCCACACATCATTCTTCATAATGAACCGATATTCTTCTGTCATGGCATCCATCCATTCTTTCTTCTGAATGGATTCTTCAAAGAAAGTAGGTTCCTTCTCTACGAGATCACACATCAAGGCCACATAGTTAGAGAATGCCTTAGGATTCTTACTTTGTATCATGGTTCCTTCTGGGGAAACATACTTCTCTATGTCCTGAATAATTTATCTATCCTAATATAGATTTATCTTGTGAGAGATAGTCATACGGGGAGATTCTTGAGATTCTATCATATCATGATCTTCTGGAATCTCATCATCAGGGGTAATTTCAAGTTCCTTCATGGGTTCTGCAACTCTAGGAGCTACATGTTCTTCTTCATATACTTCTTCAATATGGAATTTCCTTGATATCTTGAGTGTTTCATATTCATCAAAGGTTACATCTCTATTGATATCAATATGATGGTATCCAGGTATGTATATTTTGAATGCCTTAGAGACCTCACAATATCCACCAAATATTCCCTTCTTTTCTAAAGGATCCAACTTAGTTGTCTTTTCTTTCGGAATGTGTACAAATACTGGACAACCAAATATTTTGAGATGGCTTACTTCTGGCTTATTTCTGGTGAACGTTTCTTTGGGGGTTTTGAATCCAAGTGCACTATGGGATAATATGTTTTGGACATATACTTTTGTTCTTGCTTCTTCATCCCACAAGTGCATTGGAAGATCTTGATCATGAATCATAGTCTTTACTTCTTCCATAATCGTTCTATTATTTCTTTCTATTACACCATTTTGTTGAGGATTATAGGGATTGGTGAGCTCCCTCTTAGTCCTGACATCTCTGCAAAATTTTCCAAATTCATTTGAATTGTACTCTCCTCCATTGTCTGACTTGAGTATCTTGATTTTCCTTTTGGAGAGGTTTTCTACCAAGGATTTGAATTCCTTGAACTTCCCAAGTACTTCATCTTTTGATTTTAAGAAATAAACCCATGTCTTACGATATTAATCATCAATGAAAGAGACATATTATACATACCCTCTTAGAGAGGTTGATGGCATTGGACCACATACATTTGAGTGGACAAGTTCTAAGATTCCTTCTACTTTACTTTTTCTCTTTGGAAAGGGATTCTTTATGTTCTTTCCTTGCGCAAATCCCTTGCATACACCTTCACCATCAACTTTTGGTTATGGTAAATCTATAACTACCTTGCTTACATATGGTAAGGATTTGTAGTTGATGTGAGCTAGTATTCTATGCCAAAGTTCACAAGGAATTTCAGTAGAGTGAGTCAAGGCTACATCAAAGTGACCTTTTAACTTGTACAAACTTCCTTCTTTTATTCCAATAACAATTGCATCTTCTATAGTTTTTCCTTTAGACCACATAAGAACTTCACCATCTATGAATGCAACCTTGAAACCTTTCTTATCTAGGGTTGAAATAGAAATTAAGTTCTTTTTCAAACCTGATACATAGAGTACATCCTTCATTCTCATCGGAGTTCCTAAATCAAGTTTGTAGGTGGATTCTGCCATTCCTTTGATAGGGTACTAATAACCATCTCCAAGTGAAACTTTTCGGGAGGAGTCCTTTTCTATAAGGCAGAAGAGAGTGTTTCTTCTAAACTGTCATGTGCTTAGAGGCATCACTATCTATGAGCCAAGTATCTTCTCCAGGTGTCACAGATCCCGAGAGAGAAGAAAACAAAACACATTCTTGAATCTCTTCTTTAGATAACTTCTTGGGTGGATCATCATCTTCAGTTGCATGGGAATAATGTCTTTTGTTATTTCTCCTCTTGTATTCTTCCCTTATGGCATGACATTTTTTAGCAATGTGTCCCATCTTATCACATTGATGATCTAGGTGGATTATGGTGGCCACCCACCTATTCTAACTGGCTCCTCTTGTCTATTTTTGTTCAACACGTTCTTCTATACTTCTTTGTAATTGTGGGTTCTACACTTATGGGGCTTTCTGAAGCCCCACACATCCTCCAAGTGGATAATGGTGGCCTATTTCCTAATCCAATTGGATTATTTTGTATGTTTTCATGTCAGTACATCTTGTTGTACTTCCAGAGCCGTTTTGGAGACCTAAACATTGTTTTTTTGGCTCGCCATAGTCAAACTGTAGGCAAAGTCAGATTTTGATAAAGGAATGTGTATCTCTCTAAAATACCTTTACAATGGGCTATCACACACCTAAAACAAAGGTTGTATGCAAAGTTACAATGATGGGAAGTTGAGGTACCAACTTACACCAACTTACCCATAGGGGCCCACATGAATTTTGGCGTTTCACCTCCTAGGGTTATGTTTTTGGATGTCTAGGGTTTTGGAATTCACGAGTAATATCAAATAGGACTTTGGAGCCTCATTGTAATTGATTCTTCTTAGACGGATGCACATAGCAGCCAAATCTCTTCTCAGAGATAGCTACCACCATTCGAGAAAGTGTTTCAGTTCTGCAGTTTTACAGTTTCAACCTATTTCATTATTCAATAGAAGATATTGTTCACTGGATATCTGTGTT